>JAUPMG010159908.1:0-10834 GCA_031762675.1 Pachysandra terminalis | reverse complement strand
TTGGGTGAGAAGTTTAGAGTCCCACATTGGAAAAGTGATGTGGAGTGTTTGAGCATATAAGTGGTGGGTTCCCTTCCGTGATAAGCCGGTTTTGAGGGGAAGTTCTACCCGGGTGGGCTTGTTGCTATTGGGCTTGGGTCCAACACATTTTACTCACACTTAATCACATTATGGCCATATTTAATTAAACATTCATTAATACTAAGGAAAATTACAATTCTACCCACCATAATGTTCTCACTAATTAATCTCATTAATTAGTCCAACTAATTTGTCGTATATTAATTATTATTTATTATTTACAACATTCGGGTCACTACAAATAGCAACTATATTGATTCTTAAAGAGGTTTCTCGACACATGTCTTATTCAATGAAGACGAATCAACATGGATCTGATACCAATGAAGTAGCGGCTCATCATGGATAGCAAAAGGCATCTTACACGACACATAAACCTTAAAAGCTGGGATAAAATGGAAGATAAACAAAAAATCGAAAGTGGAAAATTAGTGAAAATAATTGGGCTGCAAATTATTCGCTTACAGAGTACATTAATTAGAACAATATGAGAATAAAATAAAGATTTGTTGAAGAATTCAGAGATAATGAATGAAATTGGAATTGGAACGTAATTAAGTAAATAATACTGGAATTCTTATGGGATAATAGTAGACTATCCTCGTTGAGGAAAGAGGACTAAAAATGACTTTCTATCGATGATGGGAATTTTTTAATTAAAAGTGCAATGAAGCTCATCCAAAGTAATAAAAACAACAATAATAGATCATTAGGGAGCGAAAAAAAATGCCGTCTAAAAAAAAATCAATTTTTTGGATGTTCCTACAAAACAAATTACCTGCCAACGTTAATTTGAGAAACAAAGGAATTAATTTATACACAAAAGGTAGCGTGTCAAAAAGAAAAGGAAAAAAAAAACTCAAGACCATCTGCTTCAAGATTGTACTCTTGCTAAATAAGTTACGAATAGTGTTGGATTTATTATGTGGGTTGACCCAATTAGCTTACTCAAGTTGGGTCGACCCGGATCCCCAAATTGGTTGGGACGTCCATACTATGCTACAAGAGCAATAGTGGTTTGACTTTCTCCTATTGTTAAGGAGAGAGTCTTAGTTGGAGTCAAGTCTTCTATAAATAGAGATTCGTCCCTTTCCCTGTGCTTCACACAATTGATCCAACCCTAGAGAATCTCTCTCTCTCTCTCTCTCTCTCTCTCTTCATCTCTTCTTCCATTAGAGATCTTGTTTGCTACGGATTTTCATACTTGAGAATTGGTCGATTGAGTGTAGACACTACTGTGTGTGGTTTTAGTAATCACATATACCAATGTGGGATGACATCCGATTCGATAGAGATCTTCCGTTGCAGATCTGAGTTTGTGTACATCGATGTATGCGATCCAATTCATTTACAACCTTCAAATAGAGTGAAGAATATTGATAATGCAAGAAATCAGGTCAAATACCTATCGAAGTGAGATATTTGCAACTTTTCTAGTTTAGCAAAATTTATAAATAGTTTATGGTATTTGTGATTAAATAAAAATAAAACTATATTTCATAATAACTAAGGCATCCGAAAGGAGGTCATCTTTTTAGTAGTAAGACTGCATTTGGAATTTCATGAGGACAACACGTCCAAATAAAACCGTAGTATTATTTTACCTAGGACAACGATGTAGGATATTCCCTCAAAAGAGGGACGGGTGGGGAGGGTCGGGGTTTTGATTATGTGTCTTTCTTATGGGGAGTGGTCAAGTGACCAACAATACGGATATAACAACAAAAGAAGAAGATTTTTTTCCTCTCATACAACGGAGTTGGGCTGTTGGTGGTTGGGTAATTTACACATACCTCATGGAGGTATGTGCAAATTGCAAAGACCTCACTTCACCTTTGATAAACCACAATAACCTCCCTTTGTGTTTGAAGAATGGTCATACTTACATCCTTTTTTAAGACTACCAATTATACCCTTATTGAGTCGGTAAAAAATTGATTACGAACCCTTTCTTCTTTATAGAAAACAAACACCAACTCTCCTATGTAAAAGACTTGGAGAACGAACGGCTGTAGCAGCCGTGGCCGTACCCTTCAATAGAGCTGCAAACTACTTCTGTTGGAATAGACGCACGCACGCCTTCGAAGGAGTTGAACATGCTCTCTCTTCATTAGGATTTTTTTTTCTTGATTAAATGGTTTTATAATTTGATTAGAAGATCTTGTTTTCCATTGTTATTGTTGACATGAATATACGTTTCTTTTTGCTCAATTAACGCCTAGATATATATATATAGAGAGAGAGAGAGAGAGAGAGAGGACTATGAATTTCAGTCTCACCCCAATTCCTTCTCTATGCTTTTCTCAGTGCCTAACTAGTACTGGTAATGCACAAACCGGTAAATGACCAAAAATGTCAATTTACTAAGAAGGTTTGAGCAATCAAAGGATTCTAACACTTGCTTTCACTTGCCTAAATCAGAAAGACCGTTCCAATGAAAGGTTTCCAAGGATACAAAGAGGGAAAATGGTAAGCTCAGCCAAGAATGTTCAGAAAGACAACACAGAACTTAACAGATTTCAGAAAAAGAATTTCTAAGTCAAATGCTCTGCAAATTCTCAGAGAATATCAAAATGCTCAGAGATTCGATCCCTCTTTCTGATGCCTCATCCTCTTTTTATAGCATCAGATTCATTATTTTAATCGTTTGCAACGTTTCATAAACGGATTGAAGACATTTGACTGAACAGGCGTTTTGATTTGAATATTCAATATCCAAAACGTCTAATTCAATATGTAACGTTTCAATAAATATTTTCATAACGTTTGGTTAAGTTAATGAATATAACGTTATAAAAGTGATGATACGTTATTGTTCTATATTGATTCAAGTCTTTTAATGCTTCAAGATCTTCAAGGATTTTAACAAGATTTATCTCTCTGGCCCTCCATTCCTGAAAGTCTAAGATTTATTTCCCCATATGTTTTAGGTGAGTGACTTTCGAGTCATTAATATGATTGTCCCGAAAGGCGTTTCAGAATATCAATGATTTTGATATGATAATTTGGTTATTTCGAGATGTTTTCTCAAAATACAAAGTGATGATTATTTTGAGATATAACTTCGAAATACTAATGACGATTTGACCCTCTCGAGGTGGTTAACCTAAATATGCTTTCATGTTTCGAAAGTTCTCTTTCGAGAATATGATTCGAGACCTATCTTAAGTAGGACTTCGAAATATACTATTAATTTCGAAATGATTCTCCTTGAATGGGCTTTTCTCGAAATATACTTTTAGACAATATTCAAAATTCTGATTTATGCAGTCCTTGCATGTATAATTACACTATTGACCTTGCCACGTGTCAAAGGATGATTGAATTAAATCAATTTCCAAATTGGTTCATCATTATTAGCCCCCTACATTTAGAATGTGATGCTTATCCACATTGTAAACGCATATTTGTTCAGAGACAATTTTCTATGCATATCTCTGATAATTGTGTAGCTTTTATACTTGTGTTGTTTCCATGCATTTGGCGTTTGGTGTTCCTAGGTGATATGATCTATATATATAGACGTAAAGGGTTTCAAGAAATCAACTCACCTCGCTTAAATATGGTGAACAAGACACATTTAGTCTGTTTAAGCTGTTGATCTTTTGACATGGTCGATCTACACTGGATAAGGCATTTGGAGGTTCAGGACATCCCAACCATTCGCCTAAACCGAAGAACCGATCATTATGTCATCATTATGTCAACTTCAACAAGCACGACCTTTTTAAGAGTTGGAACTGCGATCAAACTCGTTCGCGAAATCAACTCGAAAGGTGATCATCTTTATGTTAAAACATCCCTGGTACCTAACATCCATGAAGAGCGAAAGATGGATTTGAAGAGGATAATAGTTGATTGAGCTTGTGCTTTCTATTCTCAAGCTACATTGATGAATTCTCTTCCACAATTCGTGGATAATTTATTCTGTCCCAATATTGGAAGCAGATATGTAATGCTATGAAAGCTTAAAAGAGATGTAACTCTCAACATACGTGGCAAAATACTCCAACATATGTGGGCGCTTAAATTTATTTGATTTAAGCTAATGCTTTAAAATATAGAATGTAATTCAAATGTTTTCATTTGAAAATATATTGATCTCTTCTAGAGTTTTATCTTTGAAGGCAATATTGGTCTAAGGTTTTCGTTAGAATATAAAATGTAATTCAAGCGTTTTCACTTGAAAATACATTGATCTCTTCGAGAGTTTTCTCTTCGAAGGCAAGACGCTACTTTGAATATGATTCTCCTACCGTGAGTAGGCATTCAAAGTTATGAGGTCCATCTCATGTAGAATTTCAGGATATTTGTTTATTTCAATATTCTTTTGAAATATATAAATTCGAATTTGATTCTCCCACCGTGGGTAGGAAATCAAAGAAATACATGTCTTTCGAGATTCTCCTACATATGTAGGCCTTCGAAGAAATACTTGTCTTTCGAGATTCTCCTACATATGTAGGCCTTCGAAAGTTCTGAGCTCCATCTCATGTATATCCTCAGGATACTTTTTTATTTCGAGATTCTTCTACATATGTAGGCCTTTGAACTATATGTCTTTCGAGATTCTCCTACATATGTTGGCCTTCAAGAGTAAGTAGATCCTTAGCATATATATTATTTCGAGTTGATTCGCTCACATATGTGAGCACTCGAATATTTGAAATCTATCTCAAGTAAATTCTCAAAATACTAATGTATTTCGAATTAATTCTTCCAACAGATGTGAGCAAATACTCTCAACAAATGTGGAATGGTTCTCCCAAATCTCAAAGTGGGCTTTCGAAATACGAAATTTGTTACATAATTCCAAGTATCATATTCTAATTGATGCAATTTGATTTTTGAAATCAAATACATCATTAGCCTTCTGTATTCCCACGTGCTGATTAGACATGTATTAAAAGTATTATGGGCGTTAAAGTGAACTGTCATTGCAATCTTTCGTGTTAGCTCCCAATGCATTAAATATCATGCTGCCATGTCATTCTCGTATTGCTCAGCGTAAACAACGCTTGGAAACTAGTGAAAATAGTGTTTGGGATTCCCGTAAATCTAATCATTTCAAATTCAAAAGTGTATATAAAAGGGAGAAAATCCATGAAGATCAACTTACCTTGATCAGATTGGATTCTTCTTTCTTCCTTTCTCTGCTTCTGTAAATTCTTGATTTTCGAAGTCGTTAAACCGCTTATTCCTCCTGTTTTCACAATGTCTCCCAAGAGAAAACCTGCGTAGAAACAGAAGGTTGTTGCTGTTCAGCAGTAAAAGGAGCCTTCAGAGGATTGTATGGAGATTGGCGATGAACTTTCTGGGATCGTTCTAATGCTTGGATTCCCTCACCGAAAATGGATTCGGATTTGTTATCTCTTTATCCTGATAACAAAGCATCCAAGGAGAATCTTGGTCGTTTCAAGTTGATTCCTTACTTCAGGGCCGCTAAGAATGATTTTCCCCTTTCAGTTGTTTGCTTCAAGTCCCATTTGGGTATGCCTGCTGCTTGGGGTTTTTGGTGCAGAAGTATTATTTCAAATCCTATCTATACCGCCAAGTTGCAAAAAGCTGGAATTTATAATGCCGTTCGAGCTTCAATGTCACAGATTTGTCGTGGTAATGAAGGTCTGAAAGCTTTCTTGCGCCACTGGAATCCACAAACCCACACTTTTGTAACAACGTTTGGAGAGATTACTCCAACTCTTGAAGTTGTGAGGGCTTTATACAGTTCGCCTGTTGTTGGAAATGTTCATCATGGTGATCTTTCTATATCTCGCAAGGAGCTCGAGACTGAAAGAGCTTTGATTGAAGGTTTAGACCTTGCAACCGCAAAAGCAGTTCTGAAGAAGGCTAGTTTGTCCTCTTCCTCTAGAGGTAAAAGTTCTCGAAAGAACATAGCGGGATGGATTCGCTATTTTTGCAGGGAAAAGCATGTCAAAGATCCTGTCAAGGGTAAGTCAAACATCCTTACCATAGTGAATAATGTAGGTAGGACTAGCCCTGTTTACTTTGAAGCTTTTCTTTCCCTTTGGCTTTCCCACTTCATTCTTCCCAGCTTCCTTTCTGATAAAATTCATAGGAAAATATTTACACGGGCTATTAAATTAGCTCAGGGTTTCGAGGTTCCTTTAGCTCCCCTTTTCTTAGGTTAACCTCTATGAAAGTCTCGATTTGTATGTTGAAGATCAAGCTCGATCACGAGGTGCTCTAGTGATTGAAACAGTTGTTGATACAACTTTCCTTCAAGTTTTCCTTTGGGAGCATTAGTCGAAATACGCTCAAGTTGAAATTTATCCAAATTCAGGGATTCTAGGTGCCACTGCTTCCAATGCCCGTTCTGTTTTTTGGGCTGATCGTACTCCCAGTAAAAGCGTTAATTTGATAGATGTTCTGGATAAGGAGAACGAATTCAATACATGTCATATCTTCGAAAGATTGGTTTTATTGATTTCTCTGTTCTTTCTGATGACAAAGATACCTTCATTCTGGTTTTGGATTTCAAGCTTCAGGCGAAATACTTCAGAGTATACGCAGTGATCATTCATTATGTTTATGTCCTTGGTATGGTTGTGGGCGACTTCGCAAGTGCCCTTAATTACAATCCTCACAGAGTGCTGAGGCAGTTCTGGCTGGATCAGACATTGCTTCAAATAGTTCCTATTGCAGTTCCTTCCCCTCGAGATCCTGGCAGACAATTTGTAATCTCAGAGGCTTTGGACTGTGTGTGGGCTTTTGAAAATATCATTATCGCAGCTCTTTCGAGAATAACAGGATCGTCTAAGCCATGGGCATCATTTTGCCAACGTCTGTTGGTTGATTTTGATACATTCCCAACTGCTGAAGCTGAACCTTCGGAGCAAGTCATACTTGCTCGAGATACAAGACTTAAGTCTTTTTCGAATAAGAGTAAGACGAGTGCTCCGTCAAAAGGTATCTCCAACCCTTCTCCTTATATTTTTTACTCTGATTCCTCCATTCGAGAAATAGTCTCAAGTTCTAATGAGAATGTCTCTCGGGATGGAGAAGAAATTGAGAAGCCAACTTGCTCTTAGTCTTCTGCTGAAAAGACTTCTGGGAGTAAGAGCTTACCTCCGGTTGCGCCTCCCTTGAAAATTTCTGGTGATCCTGCTTCGAAAGATAAAGTCTCTTTCGAATTTGACAAAGTTACTGGAAAGAAGCTATAATTTGCAAGTATGCACTTTTAGAGTTTCATTCCTAATTCCTTTTGATTCTGTTAACTTATGAATGACGACAATTATCAGCCAGCTTCTAAGAAGAAAACTCCTCATGTTCCCCTTGCTACCATATTGCCTAAGGACAAAGGCACTTCATCTGCCAAATCATCTTCTCCAGGTAATCCTCAAAACTTTTGAGTTTTCTGCATGTATTTCGAATTTTCAGCCAAACCTGAGAAAGGTAAGAAAAGAGAAGAACTTGTGGGTGTAAGGACCAAGCTTCTCTCGATTGATGAAGTGATAAAGCATTATTCGACAAGGAAAGCCTTATCTCTGGTAACTATTCTTTCGAATTTTCTTCTTTTCTTCATATAATATTTGGAAGGGGAATTATGCGATTTAAATATCTACAGGAACTGGCTAGGACTCATCAAAATGTTCCCAGGAGGTTGTTGACAGACATACTCCTGCCTATCTTGAGCAAAGAAAACTTGAGCTTGAAATGATGGCAACCAAGCTGCGGGGATTAACCAATCTTGGTCTTCCTTAGACCAAGCATATGCCCTGCAATTCTTTGTTGAACGAATATGCCATTCATACTGTTGAAAATGAGAGAGTTAAGCAAGCTCGAACTGGGCAAAAACCGACCTCTGTTGCAGAGCAAGAGTCAGCTCAGCAACAATTAGAAGATAGTATGGATGTTCCAATTCAAGAGGATGTAGATCCAGTTCAAGATAAAATGGAAACTTCGAAATCTTCCATCAAAATCTCGGATTTTGAAGAAAGTGATGGAGAAGAAGATTCTAATTATGGAGAAGAAGAATCAGGAGAAGAAGTAGAAGAGGAAATTGAAGAAGAAGAAGTAGTGGTAGAGGAAATAGAGGAAGAAGAAAAGGAGGATGGAGAGGAAAATATTCCTGATGATGTTCAAACTCATGAGGAAGAACATCATGTTTCTGAAGAAGAAAATATTCCTGATGATGTTCAAATACCTGAGCATGTTTCTGAAGAGGAAAATATTCCTGTTGAAGTTCAAACTCATGAAGAACAAGAATCTCTGATTTCAAAGCCTCTTCCAATAGCCCCCTCTTCTTCATCTATTGCCGAAATACCACCTATTATTACTTCTTCTCATATCATCACTCCTATTACTGTGGTTAATGTTGATCAACTGCCGCTTACTCAAAGTCTTATACCAGATGCTTCAAGGACTGTTTATTCTACTATTGACATACCAGACACTGAAGGTCATGTTGAAGGTTTGAAGGTAAATACTGCGAATATCATTGATCCGAAAGTCACAGTCTCTTCTGCCAGCAATATTGCTACACTCCTTCCATCATCTGTTGTTACTCCGACTTCTACTTCAACTATGGTTGCTACTTCCAATAAATCAGACATTGAAGCTTCTTCTTCTTCGAGTTTTTCGAGATTCAATCTTCGAAAGAGAAAGAGATCTGAATTTGCATCTACTCAAATTATTTTATACGAAGGAACATACATGATTTTTTCTCATATGGCTGAGTGGATGGATGCCATTTTTTATGCGTTCGGGGATATTTCTGATAAGGTTAGAGTGTCTTCTTCATACAGAAGGAGTGCGGGATATCAAGAGTTATGTGCACTTCTCTAAAAGTGTCTAACAAAACTTTTGGTTCTCTATCTCCGGAAGATGTTGAGAATTGGAAGACTTTTCTTTCGAGTATTGAAGACCTGGGTTTGAATGTTGAATAGCTGAAAATTCATTTCAACAATCTAGAGAAGACTCTTTCTCGTTTTCAAGAGAAGGCTCAACTCGAAATTCAGAAGAAACAGACTCTCGAAAAGCTTTTTGCTAGTTCTCAAGAATTAGAAGATAAGAAGAAAGAAATAGCTATCATCAAGAAATATTTTGAGGATAAAGAAAAAGAAGTTGAAAGCCTTGCACAATATGTTCAATTGCTCAAGACATAAGTGGAAAATAATTCAAAGAAGATTTCTAAAGTTTCTGGCATAATTGTAACATCACATATTTTTCCAAAGGAAATGTATTCTCAAGATTAATTATCAATGAAAATTTCCTTTCATACATGATTTTTTTCTTTACAATTTCCTTTCAGAAATAATAATGTTTTAGCCATTTTCCATTGACTATTTCTTCTTGTGCATCTTCTTCGAGTAAAACAATCTTATAATACCATGAAGGATAAGCTTCTATGATTTCGAAAGGTCTATCCCACCTTTTTGCAAATTTTGGTTTAATAGTATTGCTTCTCTCATAGAATGAAGCTCGAAATACTAATTCTCCTACTTGGAAGTCTTGAGGAGATACCTTCTTTTTATAAGCTTTCGAAATGACTTGATGGTACTGCAAATTGTTTGCTAATGCATGCTGTCTTCTTTCACTCAAATCATTTATCTGCTGCATTCGAATTGCCACCAAGTCATGAGTATCCCAATCCATCTCAGCATCTTGTAGTATTCCGACTGAAGAAATTTGCAATTCAACAGGTTGAGTTGCTTCCATTCCATATACTAAAGAAAAATGAGTTTCCTTAGTAGCTCGATGTTTAGATACTCTATACACCTATAAAACATCAAACAAATGTTCATGCCATTGAGTAGGATGATCATAAGTTAGCTTGCTTAACAACCTGATCAATGTCTTGTTCGTAGCTTCTGCTTAAGCATTAGCTTGAGGGTAATATTGAGTTGATTTGTTATGAATGATTTTATACCTTGCAAGAATTTCTCGAACTTGACGATTTATGAATGAAGAACCATTGTCAATGATGACCCTTCGAGGTACTCCTTGAGTAATAAGATATTCTTTGATAAAATGAGATACAACAGCTCCTGTTGCTTTCTTCAAGGCAATAGCTTCTACCACTTGGTGAAATATTCAGTAGCCACCACGATCCATGTATGTCCTCTTCTACTATAGGGATTGATAGGACCAATCAAATCTAGCCCCAAGTGTGAAAAGTATATGGAGTAATAATGGATTGCATACTTCGAGGATGTTGCCTTGGAATATTTCCTTGTATTTGACATCTCAAATATATCTTGGCATATTCGAAAGCATCCTCTTTCATAGAAGGCCAATAATATCCCATATCTCGAATCTGCTCATACAATTTCCTTTTGCCTTGATGAGTTCTACATGCTCCTGAATGCACTTCTCGAAGTACAACTGCTGCTTCTTGTGGATCAAGACATCTGAGTAACTTGTCATCCACATTTATTCGAAGTAGATACCCTTCTTGAAAACGAAATCACACAGCTCATCTTTGAATACGATGAGCTTCATATGCATTGTTAGGTAGAAAACCATCTCTCAAAATTGAATGAAAGGTCTTCTCCAATCTTCTTCCTCTGCAAAAACAGGGCATACCTCCATGATATCAGGAATGCTTTGACAGCCAACACAACTTTGCTGCAATTTCGAAGAGTCTAAGGACATAATAGGCCAGTAAATTCCAAATCTTTGCAGTCTTCGGTACAAGGGAATGGAATTTGAAATTTCACAAGTCTTCTCATGGATATCTTCGAGTATCTGTTGTGCTTCTTCATTTCCAATGCATCGAAGTACCCCATTCGAA
>JAUPMG010159877.1:0-10835 GCA_031762675.1 Pachysandra terminalis | reverse complement strand
CTTCAAAGACTCCTAACCAATCCTTACTAACCATTAATAACTTAAAACGATTAAACTGGAAAAATCTGCGAATATGCGATCGATCGCATAAGTCGCTCGATCTCCTATGTCGCTCGATTGCCTATATCGCTCGATCGAAATTTTGGATCGATCGACAGTGTAACCCGAACTCAGAAGTCGACGATCTGTTCACACATTCTTCCGCTTGTATCAAATAAATACGAAATCTATTCCAAACATCTTAACTCGAACATCTAGCATCCAGGAATCCAAAACCATGCATCTTAATTCAAAATTACATCAAAACAACATATATTCATGAAATCTACAATTTAATATGCGAAATAAAACCCAACACAGAGGACGTCTCAGTAATATGATCATAACTCCTTCAATTTAGGTCCGATTGAGGAGATTTTGGTCCCGTTGAAAAGCTAAGAGAAAAACCTACAACGTTGTTTATAATAGCCACATCCAAATTCAAATGTTATCTGGGTCTGAATCTAATTGCAAGGGAACGGAAGTGCAATAGGTTGATTCAGCACCTTGTTCTTCGTTTTTATCACATTAAATCAATTCCGAAATTATTATAAAACATCCTAGATCATAAATACATAAATATTACTATCAAATCATTCATCCATGCATCCAAAACATATAAATCCATTCAAAAACATAGATCTACACATGCAAATCGCTAATATCACATATATTCAATTTTCTTTCATAAACATTTCATGTGTCAATACATAATCATAATAAACATCATGAAATCATCCAAGGAACCCAGATAATCTACTTACTGTTTTCTAGTTTGAAGATCAATAATAATACGATAGAAACCCCGTGTAAAGCTTCCTTGGATCGCATCAGATCCACAATAACACCACCACCAAGGCCTATCTTCCTTCCTTCTTCCACTAGTTTCAAATCTCATCAAAGCTCTCTCTCTCTCTCTCTCTCTCTCTCTCTCTCTCTCTCTCTACCTCTTGCGAAAATCGGCTAGCCCTTGTTGGTGTAGAGAATTAGGGTTTTTGCAACCCTAATCTCACACATCCGTATTATTTATATTAATACTTTAATTAATTAGTTAATCCCTCCTTGTCAACTAATTACCCTTTAGTCCAATCCTAACTAAAGTTAATTACCCATGAACCCCTCATTTGTTTAGTTGTTTATCTAAGGTCTTTTCTCCACTTATTTAATTATTAACCACCCTTAATCTCACTTAATTCAAACTAATACCAAGCTATTAATTTTGATTAATTTATATAAATTTATGAAAAACCCTAATAAGGATCTCTGGGTCACTACAACCAACCATGTCCCCGATACACGCACCAGTAGACGATTCTTGATGTTGACGATCCGAACCCGTTTAAGGGTAGTGAGCAAACTGACATTGACCTTATGAGGGTAGTGAGCTCATATCATGTTTTTGTTGGTGTTAGTCATGTGGCTTGTTGATGCAATGCTCGTAGAATAATCAGTTGCTACCATCAACAATTATTATTTTCCTGACAATCTTATTTTGGGGATAAAATCTACTAATGGAACAGTGACGATTCGAACGGGTTGACCCGTGGTCCGACAGATTTAACCATAAAGTCAATTATTATTTGGTCAACGAATTTGTCTTCCCAGTGTATATTAACTTCTACATACTCTCCAATTGGTTTAGCGAACTCTCTCTCGTCTCTTGCTTCTCATTGCGACTGTTCCAGTGCTAAGAACCTTCTAACAATGGCGGGGACATGGTTGGTGTACTCATTCGAATTATTATGATTTGCTTATCAGAATGATATTTGGAATTTCCGATCTAAGACGTGGCTCAGTGAGTAAATAATCGTGGTGTGAGGGTTTGTCATGGAATATTATTGTCTTTTGTACATGCTGTTTAGCATAATTGGATGCTTATTTTACATTATGCTTCCTAGTTAGTGGACGCTTCAACTTTGAAAAGAGAGGTTGCTAAAGGTGTCGATCTAATGGTTTTGAGAGAACTTACTGGAGGTCAAGTTTAAGGCCTAATCAAAATAGTTAAATTAGCCCGACCCTGCCCAGCTCAACCCGACGTTAATGAATAATATATAATTTGTAGTTAAGATTATTGACATATTTTGACTATAGCTTAGTGGTGTGAAGTTGTCACGAACCAATCAGAAATTTCAAATTTTGAGTTTTCTGATTTATTCGTAACTCTCACCCCATATCTTTATGGGAGTAGATTAACATGGTCAAAACATAAGCGGAAGACTAAGATAGTTCTAATAAGATATAATTAACTAATAATAACAAACTATTTCTAAAACAATCTAAATGAAGAAAAGTCTACTTCTAGACTAGTCCAAGTATTCTACCAGAGTGCGCTACCCAATCCAAGTCCTCTCTCTTCATGACTAAGCTCCTGCACCTGAAATATTAAACAATACACATAAGCTGGAAGCCAGAATGAGTAATCCTTTGATGAAGTGCATTTGCTAATGTTCCAACATTATGAGAAAACTGCAACAAGTGTTAGACAAGTGTATATAAACAGTATATGTACAAGTGGTGAATATTGAGTGGATTACAAATCCATTGTGCTCTCCCATCCTTACTGAGTATAACTCAACAATCAACATTTCTATAACTATATGCCTAAATCTACATGAAAATCAGGCCAAGTGTTTCATACACGAGGCTCTCTCACTAATATCAACAAAGACATGTGAATACAAAATAAATAGAAATGATGTATGGAAAGTGAAATATAGTAAGTTCCCACGTGATCTCAATCTCTATCCGGAGTGTTCCAACAACTTGAATTCACCCTAGGATGTTCCAGCAACCTAAAATCATCCCCCGTTGTAACGATCTACGAAATATTATTATTCTATGTGTACAACATAGTTTTAAGGGCTTTCAACTTATGAGGCATAATCCCCCCACTTATTTTATATCACGGGCTGTAGCCAAGACTTACACCCACGTGCGGATCCCTCAGGGAATCATACATATTCACAATCCAACATAAGGGTATTATCATGGTCTCATCGTCTCCCAAGCTTACACCAACGTGTAGATCCTTGAGATAGTTCACCATCTTCCAAGCTTACACCAACGTCCAGATCCTTGGGTAACCATCATTCCTCAAGTCTGTAGAGATATACCCTCTTTGAGTTCTCCCTCAGCTTGGGCGTGATAAAATGGGTCCTCTCAGCAATAGTAATCAAGTCAATGCTTCTCATGTGTTAGTCTAAACCCAAGGTATCACATGAAGTATTAGACTAGACCATCACAACCGGAAGGTCCATATGCAAATTCTTGTATTCATATCCATTCATTAAAATGCAACACACAATGTAACATAGACATATATTCAATTCATCATCCACATGGGCACAATCTCATAATCTACTCAATGAAATATTACAATACACAACATAATTCCATATAACTCACAATGTCATAAAAAGAGGAAGTAAAACACATTCATATACAAGAGAGGTAAGCCACACTGGGCACACTGTCACGAACCAAATCTAGAGATTTCATTTGAATCCTTAAATATAGTTTGCAACTCTCACCCCATATCCAGATGGGAGTAGATAAACGATATGTAACTAACATCATTAACTTTAAGAAGGATTTTATATAAGATTAAGTATGGAAAGTAATGTTATAAAAATAATATTAATCACATAACATCCTTCAAACAGAAAACAGCGGAAAGTAAAATAAACTAGTTTCGTGCTTTAAATCAAATCCCTATTAACTAACCTATTTAATTAAGTACTGAAATTACATTGAATAAACCTTACTACAAGATCTAGTAAAATCATCAAATAAAACTCTAATTATTTTTAAAATCTTCATAGACCCTTGTTCTCCACTTTGGTCCTCATGATCTATGTGTATCCTCTAGAAGTCCTGAAATATGTTGTGCTCGAAAGCGTCAGCTACACTTAGCTCAGTAAGTAAGCAATCGAATATGGTTTATAATTTGAAGCAGGGCCAAGGCCACTCTTTAATGGTAATTCGTATATATAATAATGAATAATTCATAAGATATGTGTCAATATGCAAGTATAATATGTACTGAAAGTGTAAGTATGGATGATATATATATATATATATGTATACATACAAGACATGTAATCTGATGCAATGTGAGTAATTAACATGGAGTGACATGATATAATATGCAATGTAATGGCTAATATAATGATTAATGCATGTTGTGCACCTAGCAAATAGGATCACATGTGATTAGAAACAATCTAATATGCAATATGTATGATGTTCTTTATATCATTCGTTTAATGTGTGTTTCACACCCGATCAAACCCTTGGCTAAACAAGATAGTATCATCCCCCGAATACATGGCCCGAATAGGGGTTATTCCATGTGTGCATCATAGTTTCTAGGACTTGCGACCTAGAGGTATCAATTTCCTCAATTTATTTCTTATCATGGGGAACAATCCTAGGGCTTCATTAATGTGAAATGTTCCTTGTGAGTCATGCATAAACAGATCTAGTAACAGATTTTCACTTGATCATCCATCCAACAAGACATGCATTCGTCTCGCAAGACAAGAATCAAAATAGGTAAATTGGGATAGCTAGTCCCTCAACTCCAAAAATAATTATGCATAAGTCTCCTCACCTATTGTGATTTCCAGATCACAACAATCTCCTTAAAGTTCGTAAAAATTTAGTACTATGGATTTACATGCAAAGGGTGGAGACCTATACACCAAATCCATAGTCTTAAGGCGTATGATATACAAGTGATAGAGTGCACGTTAACTAAGCATGCAATTGATGTGTATAGTGTGTAATAAGTCTACCTAGCATACTAGACATGTTAAAAACATATAAAATCAATCATATCAAAATATCATGGTCTAACTCGTACGAAAAATAGTCCAAACAGGGTGTAAGTAATTGAAACATGCATAATCAAGCATAACTAACAACAGAATTGGTCTAATGAGATCAAAATACACATGCTCACAAAAATACAATCAATTTGGATCAACTTAGCAATTTTCGGCGCGTCTTGGGGTTGCCAGTGAGCTTTCGGCGAGTGTTCAACGCATTTTTCGGCATGTCGAGTGGTCGCCAAGAGTTCATGTATGAATTTTCTGGGTTTTAGGGTTTTGGTCTCAAAATTGGGCTCGGCGCATTCTCAGCTCGCCGAGAATGTGCTCGGTGTGTTTTCCAGGGGGCTAAAAGTTCTTCTGTTATGCTCGGCCCGTTCACGGCGTGACGAGTATGGTATCGGTGTGAAAACCAGGGAGTTAATGGTCAAAAGAGGATGCTCGGCGCGTTCTCGGTTCGCCGAGTGTTCTTCTGGGCTGGTGTAATGACCTGAAACCTTAACCTCAATTAATTTAGATTAGTCACTAAGTTTAATTTAAATTAATTAAATTTGGTCCACTAACAACTTAGGTTTATGCCCATTAGATCTCTGACCTCAGAAAGTTAGACTAATTAAGAAAGTAAATAAATTTAGATAGCCAATCTGAAAAACTAGCAGAAAAATTAGAGATTAATAAAGATTTAATTAATTTAATAAGTTAATTAATCACACTCGTAGATTTTTGAGATCCACTACAGACACCTCGACAAAAGGCCTCTAACAGAGCCCGCATAGATAGCCAGTCCGAAAATATAGAGCAAAAAATCCCGTTTTACCCTTAATTGCTAGTACTATTCACAGATTTTCTATAAATAGAGCTCATAGCTCATAAAATACAAATTTCTTCTTCTTCCTCTCTTCTATCTCTTGGATTTTGGAGCCATGAATGGAATTTGGAGCTCATGGATGATCTTCCAAGTCCCGGATGCGCTACAACCAACATTGATCTACTCCGGCTACACCCCGAGTTGAGTAACCTCCCTTGACTGTGTTTCAGTTGTGTTTTAGTACTTTGACCTAGGAGAAGGGTTGCTTGCCTCATACCCTCCTTCTCCTAGAGATTTAGAACATTTTATTTGATGTATGTAGAACCCTAAACACTAAACTAATTCATTTGACCATACATGTGAAAAAACCCAACCTTGGGTAGAGAGAAGAAGGGGAAAAACCCTAAATCTCTACCTTAGACGAAATGAAACGAGTATTCGACTAGAGTCGAACCTTCCTGTGAGTAAAATCTAACTCCTAGTGAAATTTCAGCCTCAACGGACCTTTCCCCAGCTTCGGCGCACCGAAGAGCTCGCCGAATCTTAGAGGCCCAATATGGTCATCAGGAACTGTCACCGAAGGGATTCAGGCGCACCGAATAGGTTGCCGAAGCCTTCCTTAGGCGAGCCTAAGAGGTCGTCGAAACATAAAGTAACCAATAAACTTGACTTCTCGTCTATCGAGACTCTTTTAGACCAAACCTCAAAGTGCCACCTCATTTGGCACACTTTGACACATTTAGGCGCGCTGAAAGGTCGCCGACGACCCCGCCAAACCACTCCACAGGGCCAAATGGTGTGATTCCAATGGGAGCGCGTGTATCTTGCCTAGTTGCACGTGTCTAGCCTATCTTCGGGTCAGTTAGACCACTCGTGTAAAATCCAACCCCTCAACCCAGAAATCTAAACTTCTTAGTTAGACCAAGCAATAGGAGATTTCGGAGAAATGGGTAAGCATGACCCCAAAATCTTACTATTAGCTTAGCACCACCATAATACATGTGTTGAGATGTAATTGGTTGATACAATGCTTCTTTTACTTGATAAATTGTGAGTTTAGGCATATTGAGATGTCATTGATAACTATATTATGGATATGCAAATGGTTTAGGCACTCGGTTGCCACTCATGTAATTATATGATGGATTGGATCACGTGGATGAATCCAAATGGATAGTGTTGATGACGAATTGGTGCCGATGTGTCTAACTTGCCTTATTAACTGTAGAATTTTATTACATTTAATTCCTGTTAATAGTATTTAGAAAAGTATGTAGGCAGTATTTGATCTATCACATATATTTATATATATAGTAAGCTAGGTTATATGATTTATATTAGGTAGTAAGTTAGATTATATGCTCTATAGTACTTAGTAAGTTAGGTTATCCATTTTATCTTTATTAGTAAGTTAGATATGGAACTGTGCCCATTTGCTTGAATGTTTAAAAATATGCCTATGAAATCTTGGTTGTTGCATTTCATAAAGGATAATAATTGAATGTCGCATATTGACTTTCCGGCTGTGATAGCCTGGTCTAATACCCCTCATGACGCCATGGGTTTAGGCTGACACTTGGGATGTTGACTTGATAACCATTTAGTCCTACAAGAAGACCCTATGATCAGTCCTACTTATTGAAAAGAACTATAAGTTGTACTGTTTAATACAATCAGTAAAAAGGAAAAAGTAATTAAAATAAGTGCAAGTTCATTTACTCTTTTCAAAAGAGCACAAAAACAATCAAGTCCAAATGGCAACACAAACAATTGAGGACCCCATGCCAATCAATAAACATAAATAAGTTGAAAATCATAGTCCACCTAGTCTTAAACCCAACCAGTATACAAGTTAGAACAAAATCTTAGGTCAAGACAAGGAAAACAACATATAACTCAACTCGATAGCTAGTTACCAATGGGGCATAATATAACCAGTTCAATGCCGACAATAGACGAACAGTAGCGAAACAATAGCACCAGGAAATTAGCAATGTATTATAAGTGCAACACAATCCAGTTGTAGCAGCAAAGCACCAAAAATCACAATAAGACATTGGTGTATATATAGCACCAGTAACACAAATGTAGTGGGGCAGAAAATCAGAATTAAGGAATACAAAATTTGCATTTGAGCACCAACCATAGGAAATGCAGTGTACCAAACAAGGTAGAGCCTCACCGGGGAGAAATCTAACAAAACCCTACACCTCACAGCCCTTATACTCCTTCACTATATAATACTTATAACCAGTACACCAAACAGTGAAATGAGCAGCAAACCCCAAACAAACTAACATAGAGCAAATGATTTAAAATATCAAATTTCTTGAAGATGGTTTAAGTGATTATAAAATCCAATACAAGTAATAAAATTAAATTGTTCATATTTGTTTTTAAACTTTAATCCTTTTTGCTCTTGTATTATCATCAAAGAAGTCTTCATTTTCAATTGCATGATCCGTAATTGCTTGGGCAAGTAGATTCTGTGTTATGACTTCATTCTTCTTTGAATCGATGTTGATGAGGAAAAGTATGTTTGTCCTTTCCAGCTTGTTAGCTTCTTGTAGAATCCATTTTCATCATGTTGCAATAGAAGTATTTATTTAATTTTTTTAAGTTTTTATTCAAATATCATTTTGCTATATTTTTACCTCAATTTTCAATGACAATAGATCCTTCAAAGGGCATTTGATCAAATTTTCAGCTTCTTCGAACAGTGTGGTATTAGCTTGTTCAGTTGCATTTGATACTCGTAAGCGCAACATATACCTGTTTCATTAATAATCATGTTAGTTGTTTTAGAAATGAATTTATCATGCAACCCACATACATGTAATTTTGTGTATATCATATCATACAACTTATAAAAGTTGATCCTTACTTTTCAGAGTATTCAATGGTGTTCTTGTACAACATTTTGCATTCTGCAATGTTGTCTATGATGTTCACTTTTTTTCTACATGTTTTGCACGAATTATACCATGGTTGACTTGGATTCAAAATTTCCAATACTACTGCTTTGAAGTAGTACCTTCATTTCTGCGAAGAAATAAAGTAAATTTAATATTTGAATGAAAGATGCAAAATTATTTATTTGTTGGAAAAGTTGAATTTTTTTTAATGATCTACCTCAAAAGAAGCTGAGTGCTTTCCAATGATATCACTAAGCTTAATCCTTTCAGATTCCTTAAACTTATTGTCATTCCATTTTGAAATGTACGAGTTTAGGTATTCTCCCACTTTGCTTTCAATCCTGTATTTGTTTAATATAATGAAATAGATTATACAACATAAAATAGGAATTTTCATAATATAATATGTATTAAGAGGAAAAGCTTACCTGCTTCTCATTTCTTCTGCTTCTTTGATATCTGGATTGATTTGTATTGTTCATCCTATTTGTGTTTGGAGCTATGTTTCACTTGATTTGACAATGCGAATTGAATTAGTGCGATTTTAGATTGTTTATATTAAAAGTAATAATTTGTTACCATTGTAAATATTTGATGACACAAAAGTTATAGCAATGATTGGCCTTTCATTTTTCATCTCGAGTAGAATTTCTCCCTCATTTTCAGAAAAGTCAGCCCATAATGTTAAAATACGTGGATTGGACCTGAGAAAAGGTTAAAAATCGTTAATGTTCCTATACTTGTTTTAGTTTTTCATTAATATGCATTGTATTAAAAATTATGCACTTACTCAAAATCCAAAATTGTAATTTTCCACTTATTTGTTGATCCTTTTCCATTCTTCTTTAATATTAGAGTCTGAGTCTTGACATCAATAAGTTGTGCTAAGACATCTGAAAAGAATAATATATTTTAGCATTTCTTTAGAGATTAAAAATTATGCTTTATTAATCTGAAATAAAAGTTTTTATGTAACATACATTTTCTTTCCTTTGATCCATCCTTGTTGAAATCTTCTATTAGTACAAAATTGTATTTTATTTCTCTTGTAGTAATGATATTGTCTTTCTCCTCTTCAATGGAAGTTTCGTTGGTGAATCGCAACTCATAACGCTCATGGATATTAATGAATTGAGTATTGACATGGCTTAGGCTTCCATTTGTTATTTTGTAAGTCTTGTGCAGGTAGATTTTTCTACAAATTCTGTAAACAAGATTGCTTGAAACTTTGTTCCCTGTAATATATGATTTAGTTAGTAATTTTCTATTCATTTTTACATAAAACAATTACTCAATAAAGTGACTTGCCTCGTGATCCATCAGAACGATTTTTTGAAGTTTTCCTGTCCCTTTGTGGTTAGTGTACTCTTCAATATTTCCTTTACGTAGGACCAAAGCTTTGATGTTCCAATTCCTTTGTAAGACATTGAGTGAATTGAATGTTTCATAAGGTAGAATTTTCCCAATTTCATCCATTATATCTGCAAAAAAAAAAAAATATTTTGTAAGCCTTTTTATTTAGTTAAAAATAATATTGATGAATATGTAGTTATTGTTAACTAAGATATAACAAATAGTGTAATAATAAATGAATTAGAAACCTAATTTTTTAGAATTAGTTTACTATTAGTTATGTAATGAATGGTGTTAGTTATTAATTAATGAATGATGTTATTTTTTTAATAAATTTCATAAAAGAAGGATATTTTTTTACTTCTTGAAATTTATCAGAGCTAATAATAATGGTGAAAAAAAGTTTGTACAACATGCAATAAAAATCTTTAATAAGATCATCACTTGTTTATGAATCTATGAAGCATAAGAAATAAGGGTTAAAAGGAATGTTTTTTATGGATAAAAAACATTTGTATATGAACAATTATTTTTTCAATAAAAACATATTTCATTATACAATAATGGAAAAAAGATCACTATTTCTTTCCTTTCAAATTATTGCTCAAATAATTAAATTATTTAAAACATAGTAAACTAAAATATAATATTTTGAGCGTTATGTATATTAAAATTTTTTTAATTTTAGTATGCATTTATATTTAATTAACTATAAAATTGATGAATAAATATTTATTGGTAACTATTATTGATGTGTCAATAATAATCACTCGCAATAGTACAAATCTTTGCAGATAAGGCTATTTTGAGGGTATCGAACCTCAAGGATCGGTGGTAATTCTTCATAAATTATTAAATTAATTCCTATTGATTATGTAAAAAGGGAATGGA
>JAUPMG010159866.1:0-10836 GCA_031762675.1 Pachysandra terminalis | reverse complement strand
AATTTGTGTAAGACCAGTTTGGTGTATGTAATCGTTTCTTATCTTTAGTGGATTGTTCAACATCTGGACGTGGTCCCAAGGAGTAGGTTTATACCGAACCTCGTTAAAATTGCCTATGTTATTATCTTGTTCTTGCTTAGACAACCTTAGTTAATCTAACATTCACGTAAAATGCGATTAATTTATACAACCGGATCTAACAAGTTTAAAAAAAAGTCCACTTCCTTTTATGGTTATACATTCTGATGTCCGGGGTCCGTCCAAAGTCTCAACTTTGGGAGGATCACGGTTTGTTACTTTTATTGACGATTGTACAAGGATGACATTGTTGTGTTTAATGCAGTGTAAAGGTGAAGTGAACTTATTATTTCAAAAGTCTCATAAAATGGTTGTAACTCAGTACAATGCACAAGTTAAGATTCTCCGCAATGACAATGGTGGAGAATATCAAAGTTTCTGAACTTCAGCAGTATTTGGAAGTACACGGAACTATTCATCAAACTACTTGTTTCAATACACCCTAACAGAATGGAGTCGCCAAGCGAAAAAATCGACATTTGTTGGACGTTGTTCATGCCTCGTTGATCGAAGCCCATATGCCATTATCCTACTGGAGAGAAGCACTTACTTCTGCAACGTACTTAATCAATCGGTTCCCCTCTAACTCTATTGGCTTCTGGACACCATTCCAGGCTCTTACTGATGTTGTTATTGCAACAAACGTCTTAAATTTACCTCCTCATGTCTTCGGTTGTGTAGCATTCATAAAATTTTTGCTAAATCAATTGAGTATATGGAATGTAACTTTATCATAATGATAGTAGAGGTAAAGCGATGATAAGCATTGATAACCAGGTGACTACCAAAGTAACCACTTCCTTTATCTTGTATCAATTATTCATAAAGAAGGGAATAGTGAAGAGGATGTTGGAGAATTGAAATTAAATGGTTTAAGTGGATAGACGCTTATCAAGTGTTGTGTGATTGCCGTATTCCACTCAAGCTAAAAGTAAAGTTTTATAAGACAATTATTACACTTGTTAGATGCATGGTGCACCATGTTGGACGATAAAGAAGCAATAAATTCGTAGTATGAGCCTAGATGAAACTATCTGGTGAGATTGCTGTGTGGAAAGACTAGGAAAAATGAGGTAACGAATGAACATATCTGAGAGTGTCTAAGATAGCCCAAATAGGAGTTAAGATAAAGTAGGGTATGTGGCATTGCCCTTTCTCGTTTTTTTTTTGTGCGCGTGTGTTTTATTATGCCCCTATACTCTTAAAAATATCTTCACACATTTTTTAAATACAGTTCTCTCTTCCTGGATCCAACCATAGTATTCTTATTTTTTTTTTCCTTTTTCATCTGAATTTAATTTTCCCTCCTCTATTTGAAGGCCATTTCTTTTTCCCCTCTTAGACTTACCAGCTCGTTCTTAGTTTGTAAGACTTATTTTGTTATTCCTTTCTGTCTTCTCTTAATGTAAGCTTAGAACTTTGAAACTACCACTCTAAATGTTACCTGATTGGATTCCTTGATTTGATGACCATGCAATCTTTGGGTGTTAACTGCTTTTTCTAGTAAGGAAAAACGTCTATCTGGCTCCTACTTGATACGCAACTAAATGTGACTAAAATGGTCATTTATTATTTTCAGATACCCTTGTTATTTCTTGACTTCATTTCATTCCAAACCTAGAACAACTTACTTCTCTCTTTATTATTTTTTTGCTCCAAATTCTTTCGTGTGCACAGCTCACTTTTGTTGTTATTCTTCTCATCGGGTATATTTAGGTCCTTTTATGTTAGAGCCCTGTTCTCCTCAAAATTATTCTAATAGTTATTTCATGTTTTTTTTTTTATCATAATCACCTTCTTGTGCTTTCCTACTATCCTATTTGGGGGTGCATGGGTGCTAAGGTTTCTCATTCGTCTATGTTAATGCCAGTGTAATTGAGAATAGCCTAACACCTATCTTTTCAGCCCTATAACTTTATATATTATATCTTTGGTACCACTGTGTAGCTTTAGTTGATAAGATCCAGAAAGGTAAATGGTAAGGTAGAATTGAAGGGTTTCAAAACTTGGAGCAAGACAAAGTATATGGGTGAAACTTCAAAGAACATGAGTAAATACTTGTGTTAGTTAAGGCCCAAAGATAACACAAAAGGATCTATCTTCCACTTTGAATCAATTAGTCATTGAAGAGAAGTTGAGGAGAATTTTTCTATGGGACTAGATCTAGGTGGCTGAGTAAAAATGTGCCTCTGAAGTGCTATGAACTTCATGAAGCAAAGATTACAATTAGAATAAAATCTTTACAAGTACCATTTATAGGATCACGCTTAGTGATGTCACTCAAATGTTGGGCAGGGTTTACAACTTGCCCAACATAGAAGGGGAACGGTTTGCATCTAAGATTTCAATATTGATTCTTGACTTAAACCCCTATTAAAGTGGAATTTATTTGTGGAGGTCATACATGCCAATAGAAGTTTCACAAAACTCCTTGATGCTTATGAAAGTTTTAGCAACGTGTGAATTCTTGCAAGGAGATTTGGGAATTGATAAGATATTCATCAAACAGCAGTTGAGACATTGTATAATAGAAAGAACAATTCTATAATTGGCCGTGCAAGATTGGAAGTATAGGTAATAGGTAAACAGTCATTTGGTTAAAGCTGTAAAATCAAACATGTGCATAAATGCATGACAAAATGGTCTGCAACCATGGTCATAAGATAATACATTAAGTACAATGAAAAATATAATCCACAATGTCACAATCCGGCTTGGATCTATTCCACCATTGAATTACTGGTTTTTTTTTTTTTGATCGGTAAAATAATTTTATATTAAGATGACCCTTTGGCCAAAACTATACAATAAGTTAATATAATACATTGAGTATACCAAGGTCAAGACTATACAGCAAAAGACTAGTCAAAAACATCCCATTTCTGACCCCAAAAACTGTCAAACTCACTAAAAGTGCACCCCCCAAATTCTTAACAGTTAGCAGACCAAGAAAAAGTAAAGAAACAATGCTATCAATAATCTTGTGACTTTCCTTTTCCTATCCTCTGAAAATTCTCTGATTTCTTTCGCTCCATATCGACCACGTAATAGCTGCCGGACACAAGTTACAAAGTATGCTGCTCCTTCTGCTACCCTCCCTCTTTTTTTTTCAAACCCCAGCAATTCAGTTGTGCCTTGAGGTGTTCTTGCATAACCCATTCTAATCCAAATCTTTGATAGAAGAAGGACCAGATCGTCCAAGTCACCTCACAGTGAAGAAGCAAATGAACGACCGGTTCCTCCTCCTTTTTACATAAACTACATCTCGAAGCCAACGACCACCCTCCCCTTTTGAGGTTATCGCACGTAAGAATTCTGTCTAGCGATGCTGTCCACAAAAAGAAAGAAACCTTAGAAGGAGTCCCCGCAAACCATAGGCTCCTCCATGCACCTTCCCCGTCACGCACTCCCTCCAAAGCGTTATACATTGACCTAACCAAGAAGCCATCAACTTCTCCCCCCTTCCATTCTCTTACATCATCACCATCTAAAACTTTAATATCATGAATTTGTCGTAGCATTGAAGTAACCTCTTTAACTTCCCAATCAAAGATATTTCTTCCAAGTTTGAGATCCCAAAACCAACCCCTACTATCTCCAACTAAATGCTCCCTAACCCAACTATCTAGGTTAGATGAAATAGCCGCGACCCTTGGGAATGCGAGTAGCAAAGTGTTTTCACCACACCAAATATCTTTCCAGAATTTCACCTTATCACCTTCCCCCACTCTATGTCTCACTCTTTTGTTAAAAACTTCCAATGCTGAACAAATAGCCTTCCAAACTCCTACTCCATAAGAACCTATACTTCTCTTAGTTTTCCACCCCCCTTCCTCAACCCCATATTTAATGCCTACCACTTCCCTCCATAATCCCTCCCCTCCGTCTCTATTCCGAATCTTCATAGCTACTTTGCCAAAAGAGCCATATTAAATTGAATTACTGTTCTTGACAGGGAAGACTCCTGGCTACAAAAATTAGTTAATGCTATTCTTCCAAAGAAACTTTTGTTTAACAAATGCACAATATGGGTGAAAGACATGAAGGGGTAAGAGATTACCTAGAAAACAGCCTTTGAGGAGTAGAAACCTGTGATCTGAAAATATAATAGTGGCCTTCAGTGGGTATATTGTATGTTAAACCATAATAGTTATCATGTCTACTCATTTGCTTTTGTTTTCTTCTTTCTTTCTTTCATTTTCCACTGTCCGATTATAAATTTACATCTTATGAATTATATTCAACTACTAATAATCACTTCATGGGAGTTTGTAGGAAAAATCTCTCTCTACAAAGTGTGATAGAAACTGTCGTCCAGGAAATCCAGAAGCTTCTACTCGTGCAACCAATGCTTGTTTTAGCTACCAAAGCAACCATTTTTGCGGATACACATACACCTAGTGATGCCAAAACGTGAGTTTATGAGATTTTCATGTTGTTATTAGATAAATGGCAATTTGAATCTTATCTGTTTTTTCATTTCCAATTGAGTTTGATTGCTGGTGTTTCCCCTGTCCATTTTTATCAGCCCTGTAATATTCTGTTTATACAAGCTACTTTATTTGTGCAGTAAGTATTTGCTCTTACCCCATCTTTGTAACAGCACAAACATTGATGGGGTGAGATGCAGGCAAGCTATAGTTATAAAAATAATTGAGCGTGAAACATTTTCTTGGTTGGTACTAATGAATATATATATATATGTATGTATTTAAAGCAAAACCCCCTTTAATCGTAGTTAACGAGGCACCTCAACGATGGGAGGGGGGTTGAGGCAGCCCCCGACTTGTATATTAAAAATGAAGGAAAAATAGAATCATTACATGGGGGGAGGGGAGACATAAAGAGATTTACCCCTAGCCAAAGAAAATGAAGCTAAAAATAGATGTAAAAAGACACATCTATAATCTAACATAGTGAAGTCCCATCTTTTCTAACCAAATAATAGCTCTAATTCTTAAAGAAATAGAACTGCTACTCACAAATCTAAGACTGCATAAAGAAGACCCATCTCGAGCCATACTATCTGCAGCAGAATTTACCTCTCTCTATACACATGTTTCACCGTGAAGGAAACCAAATCCAGAAGACATAAAAGTTTCTTCCACGAATAGAAGATATGCCGAGGAGAAGAACCATTAACAATCCAACCAACCATTAAACTTGAATCAGATTCAATCTCAACTTGTCTCATACCCAAATCGACACAAAGCTTAACCCCACCCAAAAGAGCACGAGTTTCAGCTTCATTTTTTGTTCATCCACCATAAAATTGAGAGAACCCAGCAATGAAAGAACCAGCAGAATCCTGAATGAGACCCCCACCACCTCCATAACCAGTATTACCCAAGCACGACCCATCAATGTTTAACTTAACCCAACCACCCCTAGGCCGGTGCCAATGCACAATCTAGGGTCTTTTAGGAATAACAACAATATCATCAACTCCTAAAGAACCCAAAATGCTACGGCCAGCAGTAGATAACAATCTTTTTGGTTTGAAAAAACAAGATATTTCCATTGACCAATTGCAATTTTTTCTAATGATAAAGTCAACATCATGAACTGTATCATCAAATCTTCTAGCATTTCTTTCATTCCATAGTTTCCAAAGAATAATAGAAGGAAAAATACCAGCCAATAAACCTACCTGAGGTGAGGCAATGCTAAACCCATAACAAAAGTCTTCGATCGATGGATCCAAAGGAAGAATAACACCAAAGATACAAAAGAAATAACCCCATATAGAAGTAGCGAGATGACCGTAATCAAAGAGATGATCCAACGATTCAATGTCATTAGAAACACAACAATTGCATTTGGAAACCATCGGAACGCCCAATAGCTGAATAGCCAAGTCAAGTGCAATGGCATGATGAAAATCTTCCTAACAAAAACAGAAATATTTGTAGGAGCTCTGAACCAAATCCACTTCCACCCAATAAAAAGAGGTCTCTTTGGACGACAACTCTCGTAAGCTGATTTTGTAGAGAAGTTGCCAGCCTTGTTCGACATCCAAACTAATTTATCCTTCGCAGAAGAAAGAACGATAACCTGGTCATCAATTTTATTCCACACAAAATCATACACATTAGAATCCAAGGAAGACTAAAGATTCATCAACAATAAGATCTTGAACATGAAAAAAGAAAGGGAAGTCTTGAAATCAAGACCGATGAACCTCTTGGAGAGATCCCCACTGCAAAGCCAGTTATCATGACAAAAATCAACCTCCTTTAAGCTAATATTCCAAACATAATAACCAAGGAAGAAATCCACTACTTTAAACATGTTTCTCCACAATTTAGAACAGCCAAAACGAATCCAGAATTGAGGATATGTGTACCCTATATACATATCTTTCATAAAGAAGCCCTTGTAGAATCACTGGAAAGAAGATTCCATAACTGCTTAAGACGAAAAGACTTCATAATACAAGAAAGAGATCTAATGTTTAGATCCCCCTCAGCGAAAGGATAACAAATAGCACTCCAAGAAACTCACTTCCTTTTATTTTTGCCTTCAAATTCACCCCAAAAAAAATTCATCCATCAATTTCTCAATATGCACCATGATAGCTTTAGGAACATGAAGAGAAGACAACAAATAAATTGGTATACTAGCCAAAACATGTCTAATCAAAATAAGTTTCCCCCCTTGAGTTAGAAGCTTACTCTTCCAACCTTAAATTTTCCCTTTAATTTTATTCACCAGATTCTCAAATAGATGAATACTCCCTCTACCAAAAAAAGAGGGTCCCCTAAATAAGTAGAAGGAAATTTTTTGTGAATGAAGCCCGTAGGCGCTACAATAATAATAACCCTAGCAACCAAAACTTTCTTATCCACCATAAAACAACTTTTGGAAGGATTAACTTTTTGACTAGAAAAGTTAGAATAATCATGCAGAAAATTTGTGATACCTTGAATAGAGGAATTCTTTTCATTAAGGAAGATAAGAGCATCGTCAGCATATAAAAGGTGTGTAACCGGCATGCAACCCCTAGGGGTAGAGTAAAACCCCACTTCTCCAGATTTCAATTGAGAGGAAAGACCCCTACTAAGATCCTCAGCCGCAATAATGAACAAATAAGGAGATAATGGATCTCCTTGCCTTAAGCCCCTACTAGCCGGAAAAAAATCTTTATAGACCCCATTCAGCACAATAGAAAAGAAGGTGTTGGAAACATAATTTAATATCAAACCAACCAAGATCTCATCAAAACCAAATTTTTTAAGAACCTTAAATAAAAAATCCCAGTCAAGCCTATCATAGGCTTGGACCATATCGGGTTTAAGCATCACATTGCCCCCAAAGATATGGTTTAAGCATCACATTGCCCCCAAAAACCTTTTTACCAATAAGCTGAGTCATTTCCTAAGCAATCCCAATATCTTCAGTGATCAATCTGACCTTAACAAAAGCACCTTGATGAGGAGAAATTTTTTTTGGCAAAATATTCCCTAACCTGAAAACCAACACCTTGGAACGGATCTTGTAAATAACATTACAAAGACTTATCGGACGGAAATCCGAAAACAATTTCGGAACTTGCACTTTAGGAATAAGACTAATATAGTTGCTCCTGAAAGAAGGGGGAAATCCATACTAGCAAAAAAGGCTTTAACGGCCAAAATAACATCCAACTTAACTACCTCACAACATGTTTGAAAAAAGGAAGAAGGAAACCCATCAGGCCCAGGCGCACTATCCATAGGAATAGAAATAACAGAACTTTAATTTCTTCTTCAGTCGGCTCCATCAATAAAGAGGCATTAACATCCGCAGAAATGGTAGAAGGACTAACATTCAACAAATTATCATTATCAGTGCAAGGCTCAGCCGTTAACTGCTCTTGGAAGCAATTAATGCAACCTCATGAGTATCAGAAGAATTAGAACATTCGGTCCCATCCGGAAGCACAATACAATCAACTTGATTAAACTTTCTTCTATTTCTAGTACTGAATGAAAGAATTTAGTATTAGAATCCCCTTCTTTAAGCTAAAGGATACGAGACTTTTGCTTCCAAAAAATTTCTTCCTGCAGTAACACACTCTTGTAGTCCTCTTTTTTAGAATTAAGCTCAACAAAAATATCATTAGACCAAGAATGCTCCAAAGAAGACTCAAGAGACAAAATAGAGTCAGAAATATTATGAATATGCTAAAATATATTACCGAAAACATTTTTATTCCAACTCTTAAGGGCCGATCTCAGAAGCTTCAACTTCAAACCAAGCACTTGAAGTGGATTACCAAATAAAGGAACTTGCCATTTTTCTTTTTCAAAGTTAATGAACAGCTCATGAGAAGTCCACATTCTTTGAAATGTGAAGGGTCTAGGGCCAGAAGAGGAGAAGGCCGGAAATGACAATAACACGAGAGCATGATCCGAACAGATTCTAGGCAAATGATCCACCTTAAAAGAATCAAAACCCATCATAAACTGAGAGTTGACAAGAACTCTATCCAGACGACCCCAAATCCGTCTATTCCCTTCTTGCTCATTGCACCAAGTAAACCTGGAGCCAGTAAAACCACCATCATGAAGCCCACAGAAATTGATCATAGACTGAAACTCATCCATAGAAGAAATAGAAACAATTCTCCCACCCAAGTTCTCAGAATTAGATAGCACTGCATTAAAATCTCCAGCAACGATCCAAGGACCAGGAAAATTCTGAAGAGAAAGATCATGCCAAAGCTGCCTCCGCTCATCTTGAAAGCATTTGGCATAAATACAAGAAATGAAAACCTCCTTCTGAGATGACTTATCAATCACTTTAACTGCAATGAACTGGTTAATCATATCTAGCAACCCAATAGAGAATATACTAGAATCCCAGAATAACCAAACCTTCCCATCACAGCTCTCATTACACAAATAAGATTCAAGCTTAAACCGCCTACTCAAATTAGACATAAAGGAAGATTGCATCATCGGTTCCAAAATAGCAAGAATACCAACTTTGTTATTCTTGACTATTTTTTTTTTTTTAAATGAGCAATAGTTTCCAACCCCCTAGCATTCCAAATCAAAAGGTTTTTATTCATTGGATAACTAAAGAAGTTTTTGCTTTTAATTGCACATGAGTGCTAACATCATAAAAAAAACCTTCTATAGATTATATGAAGTTGTAATGAACAATATATGTACGATGGGACGTGCCTATCTATGCATGCCTTACTTGTCCTATATCATTGTTTTTTGTAATGTTTTGAATTATTTGGGAGTAAAAATGCCTAAATTAGCAGTCCATAGAGTTCAATTCAAAATTTTCACCTTTCTCTTGATGTTTCCCTCATTTCTCTAACTTTTTTGGCGATATCGATATTTCCCTTAATATATCCCTTGATATTTTCGTATTTTAAAGGGAGTGATATATCCTGAAATAGTGATATTGAAAATCTTGCCTTGAAGTGGATGTTTTGCTAATCCTAGAAATTCAAAATCGATTTCTCTCAATGGTTTTCAGCTCTATCCGATTTGTTAAACTTGCTTTCATCCAGGTTTTTGCATCTTGGCAACACCTTTATTTATTTCATTTCATCATGTGGTTTAGGTCATTAGTGGGACCAGGCCAACTCACAAACTGACTCCTCCCTCTTCAGTTGTACGGTTCACTGTATTTAGGGTCTCCGCACTGATATAAATGTACATTTCTAAATTGTTGCATCATTTGCTTTCCATTATCTATATCTATAATTCTCTTGCCAAGGAAAGGTGGGTGACCGAGAAATTGTTCATGTGAGAGATTTGCAAAATAATGGTTTTAAGTTTCAGCCATAAATGCAAAATTTTACCAACATATGTGTTTGTTGTCACCAAGAAGATAGCATGGTACATGAGAAGTACTTAGTCCTAAATGTTAGTTTCTCATATCCCTTTTGTTGTATTCCACTCTTTGGACGACTTATTTTCCCCTTTAAATTTTGATGTGGCATGAAGTGTATATTGAAGATAAAATATGTAATGTTGTTAAGGGTACATGTTATGCATTTGTAACAAAATATCATATAGTAAAAGTATCTTATAGATACTATTAGGATTGGATTTTATTAGGTTTTTCTTTCTTAGATCTCTTTGTAGTCATTTGTAAACCCTTCTAAGTATTCATTGTATGATTGGAGCTTTTTAATAGATATTATTGTCTTTTCCACCAGTGGACACATATAATTGAAGAGTGACTGTGCGGCATGGTCTTCTATGGTTTGATTCTTTTCAACCTGAGCTTTGCTTGTGCTGGTCCTCCGTTTCAAGCAACAAAGTTACCTCGTAAAGCACTCGTGGCCTTTCTCTGCTATATCAGTACCCCGAGTTTCCAAACTGCTTCCCAAATTTCTTTACTTGGTTCTCTCCAGACTTAGTTATGATCCATGTATTGAAACCTGGATGTCTGACTTGAATTGGAGTCTTGCAGAGTTGAGTGGATTGGTGACTTGTCCAAGTTCACTTGTAACTTAACTTTGAAACTATCGATAAAAAAAACTTAACTTTGAAACTAGTATAAATAGAAAACATACCAAAGAATAGGTTGCACTGAAATGTCATAGAAGAACAGGAAAAACATAGTTTTTTCCCCATTTTTCAATGTACACATCATTTCTAAAAGGTTACAAGCAAAGCCTTCAAAAGCAAGTCATTGATAGGAGATTTCAATGAGAATTTGCATTTTAGCTTCTCTCTCTCTCTCTCTCTCTCTCTCTCTCTCTCTCTCTCTCTCTCTCTCTCTCTGTATATATATATATATATATAT
>JAUPMG010159855.1:0-10836 GCA_031762675.1 Pachysandra terminalis | reverse complement strand
TGTGAAGTAAATGCAGAATAAAAATGAAGATATTAACTATTTTATAAGTTAAGTGCTGGAGCAGGAAAAATTGTAAGAGATGCGGAGACATACTTAATGTTCCATAAAATCCTTGGTACGGTACTTGGCTCTTGAGCGACCACTTTATCCCGCAATGATTTACTGTCTTGGCCATGATGCCTAGGTATCACAAGGCTACAGATTCCTGACTAGATCCGAAATAAGGTGCTAAAGGCGCCACCTAGGCAAAGTAACTGCAATGGAGATAATTTAATCCATGCCTTGTTGCTACCTAGGGCGGGACTCATTAGTACAACCCTATAGTTATGAGCCTGTCATCACCGGTATTGCTCATGCATCACATTTAGGGTGGTATGGTGCCAGTATTTTTCTTTTCCAACTTAGTGGCATGGCAAAAGTTGGTTCTACGAATGCAACATCACCTTAACCTTCTTCTACTCCCTATAGAGCACTCCCAAGATTCTTTCTACTATTATTTCCTCACTGCATTAATATATGGTCTAATATATCAATGACAACAACAATAAAAATAAAGTAGCTTATCCCAAGTCCCAACTAGTTGGGGAAAGCAATACAAATCCTATTCCACCATCCCAATCTATCAAAGACTATATATTGATCCAGTGTGTATTTAAATAATTTCTGACCAACTCCATCAAGATCCTTTTTGATCCACCTCTTACCCTTTTAGATCCTTCAATTTTCAGATGTTCATATCCTCTCACAGGCACCTCCCTAGATCTCTATTTTACATGCCCAAACCCAAGCCATCTTAACCAAATTTAGTTTATCTTATTATCTTCTATTGGGGCTACTCCTAGACAGTAGACACTCTTTAATATGTGCAATCCTATGGACTAATAAATCAATAATAGACAACCACTATTTGTGTACGCAAAGATCAATGTGGGGGAAATCGCTAGATGTTGATTTCCCCTCATGCCCTCAAAATAATGGCAACATAATCGAAAAATTGCATGTGTAGCTAGATACGTGGGAAACATTTTATAAAACCCTTATCACTCTAAATGTTACCATTTCCGATGTAATATTGTAACTATGTATAGAGGATGTACTATGGCCAGCCTAGGGATGATGGTGATGATTTTGCACCTCCCCGAGATTCCTTGTTGATTTGATATACGTTATGAGATGAACTATGACATTTATCTTGGTTATTCTTAAAACTTATAACATATTATGACTTTGGTTCATTTGCATTCTGTTATGATATTATGATATACTTTATATTGACAATCATAGTGTTAGGGATCGGACGATCCAACTCGGGATTGGACCGGGACGATCCCCGAGTTGATCCCGATACGGAAATAACCTCAAAACCAATGGATCGTTCCGATCCCGAGTTGGATCGCCCGATCCATCTCGGGATCGGAACAATCCAGAGGTTTTTTTTTTTTTTTAATTAATATCAGCTGTTCGTCTCGGCCGATCCAACTTGGGATCGGCCGGGAACGATCTCGAGCCGAAATCCGAGTTTAAATACTATTGTGACAATTGATAGCATGCATGCAAACTTCTCTGATAAGGGATCTTTATTCTGTATACATTTTTGTTTTTATCATATTCTGATATATTATGATCTATTTATCACTTATTTAGGCATAAAAAAGTTTCAGCCTTAAATTCAAGCACTTGGGGATATTTTCCCAACTTTTTCCCTCAAACTAGGGGAAATTTCGCTTATGTCAGCAAGATGTCGCCAGCTATACCTGGTGACATGGTTGGTAACATCGACATTTAAATCCTTGGATGTATGGCATTAAACAGTTAAACATAAAACAAATTGGATCAGTATCGACATGAATTTCATTGCAATGTCCATGTCAATATGATCACTTATATCCCCAAATAAGAACTTTATATATGTTGAATGCATAGAGGAGCCTTCTTATATGGTGTTGACATTTGAGCCTTCTTATATCTTGAATTTTAGTTTTCCCTATTTGGTGTTGACATTTGAGTCTTCTTTATATAACAAAAAATGTGTTAGAAGGCCTAGAAAAAGTAAATTTTTGAAAATAGAAATTCTTCAAACTGTGTTGATGAGTTATTGCCATTTATCTAGACTTCAATTTCATTATATCAATTAGAGTGTTGTAGTTTTGGGTTTATCCTAAGGTCTTTTTGGTTCTATTTGTTAGATTCTTACTGTTTTGTTCTTATTGAAAACAACAATCTCTTTTAATGACTTTGCTTTGTTTGAAGGATTCTAAGCTGGATGTTACCATTGGTCCATATGAGACATATGAAGATGCACTTTTTGGATACAAGGTATTACGAAAATAAACCTTGTTTTTCTATTCCCATGAGCATTGTTCATCTTTCCTCCTTTTTGTCAGAATGTAAGGGCTGGAAATACATCTTTTTGTGGAACACCTGCATTTCTCATCTGTACTTATGTTGTATAGTTTTTATTCAGATCTTGAGAAGAGTTTCTATGTATAATATTTACCTTCAACTGGTTATGTATCTGAATGATTTTCATGAAGTTTGAGAATCAATTCTGATGAACATCTGATTATCGATGCTTGCAATATAAATAAAAGACAACACTAAACTCTAATTTGCACTAAACGATAGTGATTGGAAGTAAAAGAGGCCCTTAAACGAACATCGGAAACAAGAAAATGCCTTATCCATACTGGTTGGCTCAGGAAAGTCTGTTAAATGAACAGACAAATAAGTATAAACAAGTCATTGTAGAGTTTCTTGATTTTGTGTTTATTTGATGAAGGTTCACGACCCACAACTCCTTTCTCAAATGAATTCTCTCTTTTAGGGGAAGCCATCTGTAGTTCATATATCTATATATATATATATATATATATTTGATCTGTTGTTTTTTGTTCTTTTTCCTTTTATTTTAATAGAAAACATAAATAATTTATTAAAAAACAAACGTCAAGCAGTACAAGCCTATGAAGCTTCTAAGGACATATTCCATCGACTCAGCTTACAAAGGAAGAGTGGACCCAACAAAAAGCATTGTTTGTAGCTCCTTGTTTTATAGGACCATCAGCCTTAGAATTTGTGGATCTTCGAACTTAAGAGAATGAGACATTCACTTGGATGCAAGATTGGGTATTTTTTCAAACATTAAGCGAGCATCCACAGACAACCTGGTTTCTTCTTCCTTGCAGCTAATGACGTCAGACAGATTCACTTCCACAATTACATTGGGTAAATCTAGTATCTTACATTGTTTGAACCCATGGAGTAAGGCAAGGGTCTTTTCCTTATTGGAATCTCCTGCACCTATTAGGCTGCTGTAAATATTAATGATTATCCTAACATTATCTCATCATTTCACCAGTACTTGACAGCCCTGGATTTCCTAAAGAACACACATCAAAATTTAGCTTGGGGACAGGGGTGGAAAATGATATCACTCTTCAATCCCCGAGGATGTCACCGAAGGTAGCACCATGGAACTCCAAAATCATAGATATGTAGTTAGAAGTTGCAGTTCTTATTCTCCTAATAATGCAATTAGGGAAGCTCAATGGATACTTAGTTAGAAGTTGCAGATAACCCAAGGTTTCGAATTAAAGTTTTCCTTACGAGAAAGCCTATTAACATGGATGTATGGCTACTTGAAACCTTAAAGCAAAAGATATCTTTATCTTTTATGCAACATGGTCGGGAAACCTTGAGTTCTGATACCAATTGTTGGATGTGGGAGAAATTAACATAATAAGCCCAGGTCTTATGACCAGTTGCACAAGAAGAAGCTAAATATACAAATCATACCTGTCATTGCTCCTTTGGGGTTTGTAAGATGAAGAACAACACCTTTAATATGATCCTTTACTGAACTTGAATGAAAGTGCACAAGCTACAAAATGAGGTTAGTGGTGCACAAGGCCTTCAACCATTTGCTCTTACACTAGCTTGATGGGAAAGCTCTGCAATGGAGACGTAGTTGTGCGTAGAGAAGGGTTGGGACTGATTGCTTGCTTATATATGGCCATCTAGTTCCTTACCCATTAAGGAAACCAAAAAGCAATTTGACTTAGAAGCTGTTATTGTACATATCTTACACACACCAAAGTTTCATGCATTAGTACCTTGTTATCATCATATATGAAGTAAGTCTATCCAAATTTTAACGTATACCAGATTGTGATAATTGCAAGACCATCAACCAGATTGAGATTAGTCCAACAATAAGTACTAACAATCTTCTTACTCGTCACCGTGTCTTGGATAAAGTGATAGTCGACCATGTGCTTGATCCTCTCATGAAAAATGGGATTCTCTGCCATATACATGGCTGCATGATTATCAAACAACATCTTTATTGGCTCAAACGAGGAAAACCCCAGCTCTCTAAGAAGAGAGTAGATTCATACCATCTCACACAGTATGGGCCATACCCTTATACTTTGCTTTTGTATTGGACCTAGTAACAACATTTTGTTTCTTATTCCTCCATGTTACTAAGTTGTCACCCACAAATATCTAGAGATAGATCTTCTACTAGATTGATCACCAGCCCAGTCAGCATCAAAAGAACCTGTCATCCTCATTGAGTAGGAACAAAATTCTTTTCCCTAGAGCACTCTTCAAGTACCTTAAACGGCATAAATCATTCCAATGAGGTAGTCTAGGAGCATGCATGGATTGCTAACCACACCAACTGCATGGAATATATTTGAGTGAGTCACAGTGAGGTAATTGAGCTTTCCCTAAAAGTATTCTATATCTACCTGGATCATCAAACAACTCTCCATTCTCAGCCTCAAACTTCATATGTGAATCCATAGGCATGTCGATTAGCTTAGATCCTAACACACCAGTCTCAAGCAAGTCTGTAACGTACTTTCTTTGAGAGAGAAAAATTCCTTTACATGATTTAGCCATGTCAATACCTAGAAAGTAAAGCAGTGGGCCTAGATCCTTCATATGAAAGTGTTTGCTTAAATGGATTTTTAGCTCAGTGATACCCACCTGATCACTACCATCAATAACGATATCATCAACATACACTACTAAACTGATAGTGCCTCGTGGCCTATGAATAAATTGAATGATCAAAAGCAGTTCTTTTCAACCCATACAAAGCTGCCATTTCACTACACTTATCAAACCAGACCCTGAGAGTGTTAAAGCCCATAAATGGTCTTCTTGAGCCTACACACCTTGGTCTGCCTCCCCCGAGCAACATACATCAAGAGGTTGCTCTACATCAACACTTGCTCACACAACTTGTGCACCTGTGAAGTATTTTTTTCAATCGAATATGTCTCTTTAGTAACATCCTACACTTGTTTAGCTGTGTCAAGGAACATGGGCACTAATCAATTGCTCCATAGTATCCCATAGCCAATACAATACAAGATAGTTGTCATGCAGTCAATCTTCACACTTTGGATCTGACTCAGGTGGAAGATTACCCAAAATTAACTTAAACTTTCTCTGGCACCCAAGAATATTTTAATGGTTTGTTTCCACAACAAGTAATTTGTACCATTTAGTTCCATTGAATTAATTGAACACTGCGGCTTTCCAAAGATCCTACAGTTGAAGACTCTGTCGCACTTGCAGTTGCCTTCAATTTATACAACATAATTACATAACCATACACCAAGAGTCAATTTCACAAACAAGTGTAGAGCACACTGCAATTAATAACGGTGTGGCAATTTTCAAACATGCAGGGTGCATAACAGCCAACTAAGACCTCACCACCAACAATAATACCTCATTTACCAGTACAAAACTGGGATGTCCCTATGAGAAGAAAGGAGGCCTTCACAATCACATATCACCATGACAGCAAACCATAAAGGTTGTTGCACTATGAAAACTGATTTTTTTAAGCTTAACCAGTCGCCGGTTTAATAGATTGAGAGAAAACAGAACAAAGGAAGTAGAAGATAAAGGAGAATGGGAAGAGATGAAAAAGGGATTCTTATTGGGTATACCTGTTAAGACTATAGGAGTGCTGAGAATTCTTTTCATTTCATACAAATGTAAATGAGGCTTACAGTATTTATAGGACCGTATAGAATACTCTAGAAGAGAAAATTCTAACAGAGTTTGTTATAACTAAATGCCAGCTAATTGCATATGTGGATAACATAAGAAGATACTAGATGATGCTAGAATGATGTAGACTGAGTATGGCTAATATCCCCTCGCAAGCGAATGGGTAGTGCTTCTACCATAAGCTTGGGTCGCAAGTAAGTAAACCGATGTGATGAGAGAGGCTTTGTGAAAATATCGGCGACCTGATCTGTTGTTGAAACATGACGAACTTGGAGTTCGTTGTTGACAACTTTCTCTCGAATGAAGTGGTAGTCGATCTCGATGTGCTTCGTTCGAGCATGAAATACGGGATTAGAAGCCAATGAAATAGCTGAGATGGTATCACGCCACAAAATTGGAACATTGGAGAGAGGAACATGAAGTTCATGAAGAAGCATTTTAACTCAAGTAATATCAGCAGCTGCCTAAGCCAAGGATCTATATTCAGCCGTAGTGGAGGACTTGGAAACTGTAGGCTGCTTCTTGGCACACCAGGAGATCAGATTCGGCCTCAAAAATAAGCAATATCCAGAAATGGAACGACGAGTAGTTTTGTCCCTTGCCCAATCAGCATCAGAGTAGGCGAGTAAATTAAAGGGACGGGATTGAAACTGAAGTCCATAATGAATAGTTCCCTTCACAAAACGAAGAATACGTTTGACAGCTCCAAAATGAGCATTCGAGGGGTGATGCATGTGCTGACAAGCATTGTTCACAGCATAGGATAAGTCAAGTCTAGTACTGCAGAGCTACTATAATGCTTATGTACAATGTTGGACAATGAAAATCATCATTATCAGAAGGAGAAGGGGTGTGCTTGACAGCTGTTGGAGAAGCACATGGCTTACAATCAGTCATTGCTGCACGTCAAGGATATCAGTTGCATACTTGGCTTGAGACAGAAGGAGCCCTTTAGTATTTCGGACAACCTCAATCCCCAGAAAATAGTTGATGTTGCCCAAGTCTTTCATGGAAAAGTGAGAGCTCATACTTTGAACTAGATGATCAATGCACTTAGAGTCACTGTCAGTAATGAGGATGTCGTCGACATAAAGTAAAATAATTGTGATGCAGTGACCTTGATGAAGAATGAGTAATGAAGAATCAGCAGAGTTGTTTGTGAACCCCTTAGACATAAGAAACTTAGAGAAAGTGGAAAACCAAGCCGAGGAGCATTTTTGAAGCCATAAATGACTTTGCGTAATTTGCACACCTGCTGTGAAAAATCAGAATCAATGTACCCTTGGGGTTGGTCCATAAACACTTCTTCATCAAGATTACCATGGAGGAATGCATTAGATACATCAAGCTGTTTAATTGGCCAATTGTAGTGCAGGGCAAGTGACAGAACAACACGGATTGTAGGTTGCTTAGCCGCTGGACTGAAGGTCTCATGATAGTCAACTCCAGCCTCTTGGTTGTAGCCTTTGGTTACTAAGCGTGCCTTGTATCGTGCAATTGAACCATCAGCATTTCGCTTGATTTTAAAAACCCACTTACATCCAATGATAGTGCAATCATGAGGTTTGGGAACAAGGGTCCAGGTTCCTTGAGAAGTAAGAGCATGAAATTCAGTAGACATAGCTTCACGCCAAGGATGAGATTTGGAAGCTTCAGTGTAGTTTCGAGATTCAGTTGGAGAAGCTTGAACAGCAGTGAGGCAAAATTGATGTTTAGGCTTGATGATCCCACACTTGGAACGAGTAATCATGTGATGTTGAGAGCTGGAGGGTGGTTGATGGATAGAAGCAGGTGGAAGGGGTGATAATGATCTGGTAGCAGGTTCAATGTTAGTGTAGGGCTGATCCATCCCAGAATCAGGAAGGTCGGGAGAGAGTTGGCGAGATGTAGATGTTAAAGGAGAGTGGGGTGTATCAGTCATTGCTGTAGTGGGGAAAATAGCATGGAGGTAGTTGCAACAGGTTCAAGAGCATGGAAGGAAGGGATGTGAAGTGGAAAACTATTGACGGAGAAAGGAAACAAAGGTGGAGAAGTAGAAATGGAAGGAGGGACAGATGGCGGATTACGGGCAAAGGGGAAATTATGCTCAGCAAAGACCACATGATGGGAAGTGTAGACCAGACCAGAAGCAACATCTAAGCACCTGTAGCCTTTTGATGCTTGACAATACCCAATGAAAACACAGCTTCGAGACTTGGGAGTAAGCTTATCACTGTTATAAGGGCATAGCCATGGAAAACAGCAACAGCCAAATGACTTTAAGATTGAATAGTCAGGAGAAACTTTGTACAAAACCTCATAAGGTGATTGAAATTTAAGGACAGAGCTAGGCAGTCGGTTGATGAGAAAAACTGATGTACATAGAGCATCTAACCAATAATTCTTTGGCATGGAGGCTTGATGGAGAAGGGTAATTGCTGTTTTGACAAGATGGCGGTGCTTTCTTTCAGCTACCCCATTTTGCTCCAGTGTATGTGGGCAAGAATATTGATGAAAGATGCCATGATTAGCTAGAACCAGTTCTATGGGAGTGCCTATAAATTCACCACTATTGTCTGTTCGAAAATTTTTAATTGAATGGGAGAATTGTTTCTCAACAAAAGTTTTGAATTGCACAAATTTATTAACGACTTCAGATTTTCTGCGTAATGGATAAATCCATGAAAACCGAGAAAAGTCATCCACAAACAACAGATAGTAGCGAAAACCCCGAAATGATGGGATGGGAGATGGTCCCCATACATTTGCATGAATTAACTCAAGAGGTGTAGTAGCAACAGTAGTAGATAAGGCAAATGGTAATTTGTGGCTTTTACTCACTTTGCAATGTTCACACAGAAAATTAAATGAACTAGAAGTAGGCAAATCAAACTTTTTGACTAGTATGTGTGAAACATGAGAAGACGGGTGGCCCAAGTGATGATGCCACATTGATGCAGAAGAACGAGCACAAAAGAGGGCATTTGACAAGTTGTGGTTAGGAGATGATGATGTGATGAAAGGATAAAGTCCTTGACTACAAGGCCCCCGGAAAATTATCTGAGTAGTGGTTTTGTCCTGCATAAAGAAATCCGAAGAATCAAAGGTGAGAGAACAACCATTATCCTTAGCAAGTTTATGAACGTATAATAGGTTGTGAGAGATACCGGGAACATGTAAAATTTGAGGTAACGAGAGAGATTTAGATGGAGTAGGAAGCAAACCAGATCTAATATGTTTGATGTTGAGAAAATTACCATTGCCTACAGCGACCTTATCTATTCCTTGATACTCACTTTTGATGGAAAGATTGGAAAAGGTATTAGTGAGATGATTGCTAGCTCCAGTGTCAATATACCAATGAGAATCAGGTGGAGAAGATGTTGAGGCCACATATGCAAGCTTCTGATAGGAAGGAGAAGCTCCTTGGTAAGTCATGTCCAAACGATACCAACATTCAGCTGCACTGTGGTTATTGCGACCACAGATTTGACATTGAACTCAAGTTGAAGGAGAGAAGTATGAGCCATTGCGATTTTCACGGCCCCTGTTATTAAATCTTCCATGGCCTCCTCTCTGATATCTTCCACCAGATCGACCACCACGAAAAGATTGAGAAAGTAGACCTTGAGTGGAATCCATAGAACTGCCATGGTTGCGAAAACCAGTATTATTGCCATGTGGAGAAGAAATGGCTGTAAAAGTTGTACTGATCTCTGATGATGGAAGATCTGAATGATCAAGAGACACATTAATCTCTTCAGATCCGAGAAGAGAGCTCAATTCTTCTATTTTATTTGGCTCTGATCTGGTGTGATTGTGGTTTTGAAGGAGGCATAGTCACTCGGCAGCCCATAAAGAGTATAACAAACTAGATCCTCCTCATCCATAGGAGATCCAGCTGCAGCAAGTTTGTCTGCATATTCTCTTACCTTATCAAGATAAGAGCTCATGGATAGATCACTTTTCTTAAGATTGAAGAGTATTGTCTTTAGTTCATGTATATGAGCTCTAGACAGAGAAGAATAGCGAACTGCAAGAGCATTCCAAACTTCATAGGTGTATTCATAGTTTAGAGCATGAGGGAGAATGGATGGTGTCAATGTAGCAGTGATACTACTTAGAAGATAATTGTCTACAGCAGTCCAAAGAGTAAATGCTGGATTTGTAACCTTTTTACCGATTCAATCATCTCAGGTTCTGGACAGACAATAGAGCCATCGACATAACCAAGAAGAAGATTCGCTCTCAAGGCATTGCGAACTTGATTTTTCCACACAATAAAATTTGTGGAATTCAGTTTCACAGTAATGAGAGAGTGAACATTGGAGACAAAGAAGAGCAAACCTGGTGGCAGATCTGGAGAAAAAGATGATGCAGCCATTGATATAGATCACAAAACCATTGTATTAAGAGGATGCTCGTTAGAGCTGAAACGGCTCTGATACCATGTTAAGACTATAGTAGTGCTGAGAATTCTTTTCATTTCATACAAATGTAAATGAGCCTTACAGTATTTATAAGACTGTATAGAATACTCTAGAAGAGAATATTCTAACAGAAGTTGTTATAACTGAATGCCAGCTAATTGCATATGTGGATAACAAAAGAAGATACTAGATAGTGCTAGAATGATGTAGACTGAGTATGGCTAATAATACCATATCAGAGTTCTAGGGATTGGAAGAGAATAGAATAAGAGAAGAGAAGGAAAGGGACAATGAAATGAAAAGAAGAAGAAGACGAGGTAACCATAGATCTGGTCTGCCTCCTCCCTTTATATTAGTTCCTTAACATTGTGAAATTACAAAAATGGCCCTT
>JAUPMG010159844.1:0-10836 GCA_031762675.1 Pachysandra terminalis | reverse complement strand
TTTGGCAGGAGGGAACATACCTCCTTCGAATTCACCATCTGGAGGTGGTTAGCCTGGAAAGACTTCCTTTGGAATTGTTTGTCGAAGTTGTTCCTCGGATCCGTCCGTTGAGGTTGTCCTTCGGATTTTTCCGTCTAGGACATCCCTCGTATTTGTCCGTTGAGGTCGTTCCTCGGATTCGTCTGTCGAGGTATCTATAAGGTGAAGGTACATGTCTCGTGCTCCTTCACAACAAAGCATAAAAAGTGGTCCTTTGAAGTCTATTGATGTGATCCAAGAATGACTCATGAGTTAGAAGGTATATGAAGTTCCCTCGAGGATCTTTCCTTGAGTAAAAATACCTTTAAAGCATAAAGGCATGTAATAAAATCACCTGAAGTCTGTTCTAGAGAGCGAATGGATGTGACTTCGAGGATCTATCGAGATCTTAACTATTAAGGAGTTTATTAGGGTTAGCATGCCCATAAGTACATCCTTGAGTAGAATAAGGTCCATCGAGGGAAGAGTGAGATTCTCATTCCCTCGGGTGCCATGAAGGCAGTATGTCATGGGAACATAAGTCCTTTGTCTCTTCAATATTTCAAAATGGAGGAAAGAACGTGTTTGATGAGTTTGGAACACGTGGCGACCCTCCATAAACTGGAATTCAAAAAGGTTGCTTCTTTAAGAAGCTATTGCCTTTTTGGTGATAAGAACAGACAGATATCTCTGAGCCGTTTCAAATATCTCCTTTTCACCAAACGGAATAATCACCTTACGCTGCTGCTGATAGCTGGCACGTGAAAGGGATAGCTGTACAGCAGTTACAGCTTTATAAAATGATTCAGTGTATGTGGCTGTACCCAAAACGTGTGTACGCGCTTTAAAGAAAACACCATGTGTAAAGTGGGGTTTAATTAGCCCGCCTGACCACCGATAGCCCCCTGGTCCCAGGTTTTTTACGCTAGAGAAGAAAGCATGAGATCGTACCTGAAGTGACGGGCATTAAATGCACGTTTCTCGAGGGTGTGCATTTTAACTGCGCCCACATGCACTGTGAAGGAATGATTTCTTCATTGGGAATATGCGAAACTGCCAAAAGGAGGCTTTTCCATTTTCTGTAATGCAAACCGCCATTTCTATAAATTAGAAGCTCATTGAAGAAGAATGGTTCCTGCAACTTGAAATTCTGAAGCTTTCTTGTGTTCTTGCTCTCAGAGATTTTCAAGCTCTCGATCTTCTGCTTTCTTGCTTCCTTCCTCTCTCCTTCTTCTTCCTTTTCTGTAAGAAATGGCTAAGAAGGGTGCTGCAAAGAAGACGGATACCATGATGGAGGTTTCTACTGCTCCGTTCTGGAACATGGTCAGGGATCCGCCAACCCCGGAGGTGGTGCAAAGTAGAGAGTAACCGCTCTACCCTTTTAAAGAGACAACTTGGCTCAATACAGCCTTTCCACGCCTGAGCCAGGCACCAGCCTTCAAGGGTGAGAGGGGTGACTATCCCTTATCTGAGATAGGGTTCCAGTCACACTTCAACCTGCCTCCTTGGTGGCCGAAGTTGGTGGCGTACATCATTGCGAACACCGAGTACCGGAAGCTTCTGGATGTTGCTGGGCTGTTGGAGTCCATCCGATCCTACACTGCTGATTATCATAGGGACTACGAGGCCCTGAAGGAGTTCGTGGTCTTGTGGGATCCGGAGGACCATGTGGCCATGACGGCCTTTAGTGAGATCAGCCTCACCTTGGAAGATGTGGCGATGCTACGGTACCTCCCAATCTTGGGAGAGGAGAATCCGGGGCCCTTGCCCTGTCTGCAGTGGAGGTGGATTTTAGCTCTTGAAGGCCTGCTCCAAGAAGGCCCTGCGAAAGGCTCAGTTGAAAGGGGGGGATTCCAGCATGGGTACTAAGTACTCCTTCTGAGGTTGGATCAGATTCTTTTGGAATGAAGAGGAGGTCCATAAAGCCAACAACCTTTCCATCAGATGGCTGTGCGGAGAGGGTTTGGATAGCCCCGTCCATCTCGCGGGATTCGTATCCTTCTGGCGAGCCTCCTTCGACTTCGAGGGATACCTGGCGGACAAAGTGCATGAGAGGGTATTCCCCCTAGCCGTGAAGATCGCGAGGGGAGTCCGGGTCCCCTTGGCGCCATTGTTGCTGGGATCACAGTATGGGCATGTGGACCAGCTGTGTAAGGATATGGCCAGAAGTCGGGGAGAGAGGTTGGTAGAGACACTGGTGGATGCCAACTTCCTCCACCTTTTCCTATGGGAGCGGTACACTCGATATGCTCCCCAAGACTTCTCGGGTGTGGATTTTGCTCCAAGGGCCTTGGTTTGGTCTGGATTCCTTCCCAAGCGCAACATCCGGTTGCGCCAAGTGATGGATGTGGCGACAGAGTTCGAGTATCGGCCTTACCACAACAGAGGGATCAGACTGCTGCAGCCCTTCGGGGTCATGGTGGTGGAGGATGCAGAGAAAAGCACCAACGCCTAGCTCCAGCTCTCTCCGAAGGAGAGGGCGTTCCTGGTGATCCTCCATCCGGGGTACCTGATCAACCTGGTCAGGGAATACGGGAGCAGCTGTAACGACCTGAAATTATATCCTCAACTAATTAAGATGTAAGCATAGAGAAAAAATCCAAAATAATGAAACTAGGTTCCCTAATAGCTTAGGGTTGTGCCCATTAAACCCCTGACCTTAGAAAATCAGCATAGGTAAGGAAACAAATAAATATTAAATAGTCAAATTAAAGATTAGATGATAAATTAGGGATTAATTAAGATCTAATTTATTTAATAAATTAATTAATCACTCTCGTGGACTCCCAAGACCCAACTCAACCTTAATAACAAAAGCCCTCTATTGGGACCTGCAAATACGATTAGACGAGAAAAATAGAGCCAAAAATCCCATTTTGCCCTTAAGTAAAACACTATTCACATACATCATATAAATAGAGACTTTGGCTCATAAAACACATTTTCACACTTCTCTCTTCTCTCTCTTGGGATTTTGGAGTTATGAGGGATGCTTGGAGCTCAAGATGGATTTTCTAAGTTCTGGGATGCACCGCAACTCGAATCCGACCCTCGCACCTCGCCCAAGTTGAGTAATCTCCTTTTAACGAGTTATTCGGTTAAGTTTTTTTTGTTTGAACCTAGGAGAAGTAATTTGCCTTAGACCCACCATCTCCTAGGGATTTTAAACTCCTATGTATAATGTATGGGGAACCCAAATCCCTACACTTGTGTATTTGGCATGCATGTGGTAAAACTTAACCCTAAATGTGGTGGAAAAAGGAGAAAAACCCTAAATCCGTACATAAGACTCACAAAACATAAAAAATGGACCATAATCGAACATTTCTGGGGGTGAGACCTAACTCCCAGCAAAATTTCAAGATCAACAGACCTTTCCCCAGCTTCGGCGCAGTCGTCGGCGCACCGAAGAGGTCGCCGAATCTTAAAGACCAAAATGGACTCTCAGGAATTGTCCCTGAAGTAACCTCGGCGCACCGAAGTACGTCGCCGAAGCCTTCCTTTGGCATTCCGAAGGGTCGCCGAAGGAAAAATGTGACTAAACCAACTTGACTTCTCATCTATTGAGACACATTTGGACCAAACCCCAATGTGTCAAACTATTTGGCACAAATTTACCCATTTAGGCGCTCCGAGAGGTCGCCGAACACCCCGCTGAACCACTCCACAAGTCCAATTGGAGTGCTTCCAACGGGAGCACATGTATCTTGACTAGCTATGCGTGTTTAGAATATTTCTGGGTTAGTTAAGCCTCTGGTGTGAAATCCGACCCCTCAACCCGGAAATCAAGTCAGACTAGTAAGACCAAGCAATAGGAGTTTTGGGAAAGATGGGTAAGCATGACTCCCTAACCTCACTATTAGTTTCGCACCATCATATTATACATGTTGGGACATGGTTGACTTCTGAAATGTTTCATTTAATTACTGAATGGAAAATTTAGGCACAATGAGATGTCTTGATTATGATATCAGGGAAATGAGAGTTAATTAGGCACCCGGTTGCCTCTTATGAGCATAAATGGTAAATGCATGATGTTGATGAGTGATTGGTGCCAGAGTGCCCAATATACCTTAATATAAATTGTAGAAATTGTATTATGTTTAATTTCCTGAAAGTAGTAGTTAGAAAGACTTATAGTTAGGAATTAAATTGACTTGTGAATTCCGTGATATTAGTAAGTTAGGATATATATACTGCATAATAGGTAGTAAGTTAGATATATATATATATATGTATGATTAACCATCGTAGTCAGCAAATAGGTTCAGTACTTTATACTCTTAGTAAGTTAGTTATAGGAATGTGCCCCATATGATTGATTTCGTCAGTATAATGCCTACGATTTATTGAATGTTGCATTAAATTAAAGGATGTGAATTGAATATTGCATATGGACCTTCCCGCTGTGATAGCCTGGTCTCACATCCTCATTAACAAAGGGTTAGACTGACACATGGGATATTGACTTGAAAATCAAATTAGTCCTACCAGAGGACATTAGTCGAACCAAGCTGAGTGAGCAGACCCACGTAAGGAATCTCTTCAGTTTTGAGTTGAGACAAATTACCCAAGAATCTGCACGTTAGTGTAGGCTTAGGAAATACCGAGGCCATGTATATGCCTACCGTTGGGTTGTGAGGATGTACGAATCCCTGAGGGATACCACGGGATGCTGCAAGTCTTGGCTGAATGGCCCGTGATCAAAAATAAGTGGGGGAATTGTGCCTCATAGGTTGAAAACCCCTAAAACCATGGCTGATCACATGGAATAGTCCTATCCCCGAGTCCGCACATGCGGGAGGTGAATTCAGGTATGACTGGGACACCTTGGGGCCAATTCAGGTTGCTGGGAGACCCCGGGATAGAGATTGAGATCACGTGGGATCATACGATATTTCACAACTTAGACAGCTTAACATTATCTTGCATTGCACGTCTACGTTGATATTATTGCCAGTGCCTCTTGTATGATGCAGTTGGCCAGATTCGCATACTTTAAAATCAACTCATGTAGTGTAGGATCACAGACCATTGAATATTACTCTGTGAGGATGGGAAAGAATTATTATTGTGTGACACAACTCTACACTGCACACACTTATTACATTTATTTCACCCTTATACACGTCTGCACATTTTATCAAATACTGGAACATGGGTGAATGCTCTTCATCGAATATTTACTCATCCGGGCTTCTAGCTTATGGATGTTGTTTAAAATTTCAGGTTCAGAAGCATAGGAGCAGCACGAGAAGGCTAGTTAGGTAGCGTACTCTGATAGACATTGGTATAGTTAGTTAGAAATAGATTTTACTTCATTTGAATTTGCTAGTTAGCATCTCAATTATTGTTACTTATATATTACTAGAACTATTAAACTACCGCTTATGTTTGTTGATCCACCTCCATAGCAATATTGGGTGAAGGTCGCTACTGGATCCAAAAGTTCTAAATTTTTAGGCCAGTTCGTGACAAAGATGGTATCAGACCATAAGTTCTTCTAAGACTTAAGTAACTAAGTTATGATTTCAATAGGATTCAGGTTAGAACCTTATAGGTTAACCATCAGACAGGTTAAGTGGGATTAAGGGCAATAAGTATGGTAGGATGTGCGTTGTGAGGAACATAAGTTTGTTTATTGTGCACCTTAGCAAGTACTTTGGATGAACGACCAGGGATAACTAGCCTACTATTCCTGGGGATTATGAATTTGTAGCTACTAAGGTGAAGCCTATGCTAAGTGTTGGATTGTTTCGTCCACTAGGATGTGATGATCTAGGACTTATGATTGCTGTATGAATTAATTTAAATTACTGAGAACACCAATGCTAAGTAATTTTCAAACTTTAAAGCCAATGTAGTTGCAAATGCATTCGGCTGCAAAATTTGGAAAATTCTAACGAATTGGATTTTTATATTTAAATAAGAAGAATTATAAATTACAATTTATTATCTCTCACCCAATTATTATTGTAGAAGAAATAAATTTTTATTATAGTTGATATGTTGAAAATCTGAACTTGGTCAGAGACTATTCAAGTCAGAACCAAGCTAAGAACATTCAATCGGGTCGACTTCAATACAAATTTTCATGTTTGGAGTGTTTGATATGAAAAATGGACTCCTAGAATTTTGATAATAATTGTTGTATAAAAGTTTTTAATTTTGGACCCTCGGCTGACTTCGGCGCACTGTTCAACGTACCCTAGATGCACCGAAGGTCGGGTCGAAGCACTAGCCGAGGCCCATAAAAGGTCATTTCGACCTTATTTTCTTATTTCTTCTTCTCTAACTCTTTACTTCTTCCTCCAAGTCTCTTTAAACCCATTCCAACACCATTTAAAGCTTCCTAGAGAGATTCCAAGCTAAGGTAAATCTACCCTTTTCCTCTCTCTATTTTCCTTATTTGCTAAAATCACAAACCACAGGTTTTCTTTTTCCAAAATCCAAACAAAATCATGCCTAGAACAAAAAGTGCCGCAAAGAAGACCAAATCGTCTAGGGCTTCCTCTTCTAGAAGGGAACCATCTCCAGACCCATACGAGATGGAAGATATTGAGTCTCCACCTGAACCAGAGCCAGAAACCGAACCTAGGGCAACCACGTCTGAGTTCGCCTACAGAAACCTACTCATTGAGAGATCCACCGTAGCTCTACACGTGGAATCTTATGTCGTTCCTGCCATTCTGAGAGCTATAGGATGGAAGCGCATCCTGAACTAAGGTGGCCAAGCCTATGAAACCCTAACCAGAGATATGTATAGGTACGTTACCGTACCAGACCTGGAGACTTCCTCTATCACGTTTTCCATTCCTAGAGGAACTCGAGTCCTCACTCTTTAGCTTGTCTCTTCCTTGATGCACGTACCCATGAACAACGTGCTAAGTACAGTTCCGAATATTCCTTTTCCCGAGCGGTCCGATGTTACTACGACTTCTTATGGCTACAACGCCCCATGGAGAAATAGTAATGCCTTTCCTACCACCAGACTTTGCGCACCCTATCGCATTCTCCATGCGATCCTCCTCCGCTGTGTTTACTCAAGCACCGGTAACACAAGCGATCTCACTCCATTCATGGTTCGAGTACTACACATGGTTGTGACCGGCCAGCACCTTTGTCTCCCTTCCTTGGTGATTACCCATATCATCAGGTTCTTCCGGTTCACCCGGAAAGGTGATCTACCATTTCCGTTCTTGATATGTGATGTGGCTAAAGAGTGGGGCATCCAGCCGAGCCAGCCGGACAAGATGTTGATTGAGAGGACCTTCACCTACTCCTTCCTCACACAAATGAAGCTTCCACGACATGCACAAGAATTTAAGCAACAGCCACAGCAACAGCATCAGACAAAACACCAACAGCAGCCATAGTGGGGGCAGACTGATCAGCAACGCAGAGCTTCTACCTCCGCCGCGCCAGGGCCTGATTACGTTCCACGGCGAGGGCAGTTTATTGAGGCGAGCCTCGCAGCCATGGAAAGAGTCAACTATAGAGCACATCTGAGGACTAGAGCGGCAGTTGCTACAGTTATAGCAGAGTAGCGTCGGACACGTAGACAGGTATCCAGGTTGCAGAGGACAGTTGATACCACACTCCAATTTCGGCTGTGGTCGTGTTGCAGATAACGCACCTCTTACCAGCATTCCTCCAGCACTAACTCTAGCTGGCCGGCGATAGCCGTGTCCTTGTTCTGATCATTTTTCGTGTAGCACCACTGTCTCCTTTTTGTTGTGCTTCCTAGATGTATTTCACTTTATTTATTTTTGTAGTTGTCCTTTTGATGTGGGCAGTAGTTGGGCCCAATTGATGTAAAGAACTAGTATTTCCTTTAGTAAACCATCCGCGTTCATGTTTAGTGTTTCATAGTACTCTTTCTTCTTGCCACATACTTCCATGAAAATCTTCTCTTTAGCCTTATGACTCTTTAAGAAAATTTTGCGGTTGAAATTTCTTTAAAGACGGCTAGACAGTAACGACCAGAAATTCTAACCTCAACTAATTAAGATTTAAGCATAGAGCAAAAATCCAAAATAATGAAACTAGGTTCCCTAATAGCTTAGGGTTGTGCCCATTGAACCCCTGACCCCAGAAAATTAGGATAGGTAAGAAAATAAATAAAGATTAAATAGTCAAATTAAAGATCAGATGATAAATTAGGGATATATTAAGATCTAGTTTAATTCATAAATTAGTTAATCACTCTCGTGGACTCCCGAGACCCAACTCAACCTTAATAAAAAAAGCCCTCTATCGGGACCCCCAAATACGACCAGACGAGAAAAATAGAGCCAAAAGCCCCATTTTGCCCTTAAGTGAAACACTATTCACAGACTCCATATAAATAGAGCCTTTGGCTCATAAAGCACATTTTCACACTTCTCTCTTCTGTCTCTTGGGATTTTGGAGCTATGAGGGATGGTTGGAGCTCAAGAAGGATTTTCCAATTTCCGGGATGCGCCGCAACTCGAATCCGACCCTCGCAAATCTCGCCAGGTTGAGTAATCTCCCTTAAATGAGTTATTCGGTTGTGTTTTTTTGTGTTTGGACCTACGAGAAGTAATTTTCCTTATACCCACCTTCTCCTAGGGATTTTAAACACCTATGTATGATATATGGGGAACCCAAATCCCTAGACTTGTGTATTTGGCATGCATGTGGTAAAACATAACCCTAAATGTGGTGGAAAAAGGGGGAAAACCCTAAATCCCTACAGAAGACCCACTAAAATAAAATATGGACCATAATCGGACATTTATGGGGGTGAGATCTAACTCCTAGCAAAAGTTTAAGATCAGAAAACCTTTCCCCATCTTCGGCGCACTCGTCGGCGCACCGACGAGGTCGCCAAATCTTAGAGAACAAAATGGACTCTCGGGAATTGTCGTCGAAGTAACCTCGGCACACTGAAGTAGGTCGCCGAAGGAAAAAGGTGACTAAACCAACTTGATTTCTCGTCTAACGAGACACATTTGGACCAACCCCGAGGTGTCAAACTGTTTGGGACACATTTACCCATTTAGGCGTGCCGAGAGGTCGTCGAACACCCTGCCGAACCACTCCACAGGTCCAATTGGAGTGATTCCAACGTAAGCACGTGTATCTTGACTAGTTACGCGTGTTTAGCCTATTTCCTAGTCAGTTAAGCCTCTAGTGTGAAATCCGACCCCTCAACCCAGAAATCAAGTAAGACTAATTGGCCCGTGTTCAAAACTAAGTGGGGGGATTGTGCCTCCTAGGTTGAAAACCCATAAAACCATTGCTGATCACATGGAATAGTCCTATCCCCAAGTCCGTACATGCGGGAAGTGAATTTAGGTATGACTAGGACATCTTGGGGCCAATTTAGGTTGCTGGGAGACCCCGGGAAAGAGATTAAGATCACATGGGATCATACAATATTTCACAACTTAGACAGCTTAACATTATCTTTCATTGCACGTCTATGTTGATATTATTGCTAGTCCCTCTTGTATGATGCACTTGGCCTAATTCGCATACTCTAAAATCAACTCTTGTATTGTAGGATCACAGACCACTGAATATTACTCTGTGAGGATGGAAGAGAATTGTTATTATGTGACACAATTGTACACTGCACACACTTAGTTTATTTATTTCACCCTTGTACACGTCTGCACATTGTTTCAAATCCTAGAACACGAGTGAATGCTCTCCAGCGAAGATTTACTCTTCCTGGCTTCCAGCTCATGGTTGTTGTTTAATATTTCAGGTTCAGAAGCATAGGAGCGGCACGAGAAGGCCACTTGGGTAGCGTACTCTGATAGACATTGGTATAGTTAATTAGAAATAAATTTTACTTCATTTGAATTTGCCAGTTAGCATCTCAATTATAGTTACTTATATCTTACTAGAACTATTAAGCTTCTACTTATGTTTGTTGACTCACCTCCGTAGCATTATGGGGTGAAGGTCGCAACTGGATCCAAAAGTTCTAAATATTTTTGGCCAGTTCGTGACAAAGATGGTATCAGAGCATAAGTTCTTCTAAGACTTAAGTAACTAAGTTAGGATTTCAATAAGATTCCGGTTAGAACCTTATAGGTTAACCATCAGGGAGGTTAAGTGGGATTAAGGGCAATAAGTATGGTAGGATGTGAGTTGTGAGGAATGTATGTTTGTTGATTGTGCAGCTTAGCAAGTACTTTGGATGAACGGCCAGGAATAACTAGCCTACTATTCTTGGGGAATCTAAACTTGCGGCTACTAAGGTGAAGCCTGTGCCAAGTGTTGGATTGTTACGTCCACTAGGATGAGATGATCTAGGACTTATGATTGTTGTATGAATTCATTTAAAATTACTTAGAAAGCGAATCCTAAGAAATTTTCAAACTTTAAAGCCAATCTAGTTGCAAATGAATTCGGCTGCAAAATTTGGATAATTCTTAGGAATTGGATTTTTATATTTAAATAAGTAGATTTATAAATTAAAATTTATTATTTTTCACCCAATTTTTGTTGTAGTAAAAGTAAATTTTTATTTTATTTGATTTGTTGAAAATCTGAACCTAGTCGGAGAGTACTCATGTCAGGACCAAGCTAAGAACAATCAATCGGGTCGACTTCTATAAACGTTTTCATGTTTTGAGTGTTTTATGTGAAAAATGGACTCCTAGAATTTTGATAATAATTGTTGTATAAAACTTTCTATTTTTGGACCCCCGATTGACTTTGGCCCACTGTTTGGCGTACCCTAAACGCATCGAAGGTCGGGCCAAAGCCCTAGCCGAGGCTCATAAAAGGTCATTTTGACCTTATTTTCTTATTTCTTCTTCTCTAACTCTTCTTGACTTC
>JAUPMG010159833.1:0-10836 GCA_031762675.1 Pachysandra terminalis | reverse complement strand
CTTCTCCTTATGGGTAGCCTTCCTCTAGTGCTTATTGGTAAGCACTTACCCATAAACACTTCCAAACACTTATTTAATTTTAAAAAGTGCTTTTGTAAGCTATAAGTTGTAATAAATACTTAAAGAAGTCGGGCCAAACGCAGCCTATTAGACCTGAAACTAGCTTCTACTTTAATCGGCTTCTACCTTAATTGATGATGGTTACCCTTTTTTACGGATTTGTACAAATGGCAATCTCGTGTGATAAAAACAAGAGATTCACACAGCCCAGATTCACAAAAGATTTTCATCCATCCGTTTTACTGCAATGGTTGACAAAAAGTATTTTTAGGTAACGTCGTAAAACCAATTGTGCACATCCACCAAACGATAAGCACATTGAGATCTCATTTAGTTGTTATTTTGAGAATACATTCTAGGATTTGGAAAGAGTTTCAATCGATGGAATGAGTTCTCACAAATAAATAGTTGTTAATTTGGTTAATAAAGTTAGAATGAGTTTTCTCAAAATGAGAATGAAAAATACCCTTCGTCATAGAATTACTTCCGACCTTGATTTTAGATTTTAAGAAAAAAATTTGAGTGTTTACGGTTACAAACTTTTGTAGACACTTTCTATTACAAACTATTGTGGAGTGTTATTATTGTATTTAAAAGAATATAATTGTGCAAAGATTATGTGTGATTTCAAATAATTATAAATAAAAGAAAAAAAATTGATTAGAACTCGTTTTAATGCATGCTAACCAAAACATCTATATTAAGTGAAAACTCATTTTGTTTCATGCTAACCAAATACGTCCAAGAAGCCTGCAAAATTAGTTCCTATAATGAATTCAGGGAAATGATTCTAGAATGAATTCCTGAACCAGAATGACAAACGAGGCCTAAATTTTGACTTTATCTTCTCACTACGTTTCTCAAGAAAGCTCAACTTTGCTTTAAAAAAATAATAAGAAGAAAAAAATAAGATGAATAAAAATAATAAGAAGAAAACAAAAAAAAATTAAATTAAATGAAGCTAACTTAATAAACTAATTAGCTCATTATTGAAAAGAAAAAAAAAAAAGAAGTGAACTTGAAAATCAACTTCTTTTCTTTTGATATTCTTACTTACCAGTTGAAAATTTACAGAAGAAAGAAAGGGGCTGAAGCACCTATTTCATCATTTAAACCAATGTTTTAAATTTCAGGTTTTTATTACATAATTTTATAAATAATTAATAAAATTATTAAATATATATTTTTAACATCCAATAGAAAGAAGTTTTAACCCGGAGTTTATCAAGGCAAAACAGAGGATATCTCCATCAAGGAGAAAATGGGAAAATCCCATATGACCCAATATGTCTGACAAGTCGCACTACACATCCACTCAAAATGCATCTTTCTCTCCACCACCCAAACTGCATCTTTCTCTCCAGGACTCCTAAAAGGGACTTTTGGAACACTAATAAGCATTAAATGAAAGAAAAAGAGAGTTAAGTACTGTACTTCACTTTAATATGAAAACGTAACAATATATATATATATACATCTTCCTCTCCAGGACTCCTCTAAAAGGGACTTTTGGAACACCAATATGCATTAAATGAAAGAAAAAGAGAATTAAGTACTATACTTCACTTTAATATGAAAACGTAACAATATATATATACATCTTCTTCTCCAGGACTCCTAAAAGGGACTTTTGGAACACCAATAGGCATTAAATGAAAGAAAAAGAGAGTTAAGTACTATACTTCACTTTAATATGAAAACGTAACAATATATATATATATATATATAGATAGATAGATAGATAGATAGATAAAACGATGATCTTGCTAACTTTTTTATAAGATTTCATTAGGCTAATCTTTATCAAAAAAAAAAAAAAGAGCACAAAAGGAGTTTCATAATCTAACTTTTTTATAAGATTTCATTAGGCTAATCTTTATCAAAAAAAAAAAGAGCACAAAAGGAGTTTTATAATCAATCAAGTAAAAGATTGGAACCTTAGATTTGATTAAAGTACTAAATTATTTATTTGTCAATGGTGATTTAATAAAAATTGAATCTTGTTTAGGATTCCTTGTTCAACTTGGTCCAATCCGGTACAATTTTTAAGACAATACTACTCTAAAGTTAGCTAAAATATCTATTTCATTGTTTAGGTCTTTCACAAGAAACTGCCTGTGAACCTCACAGGAGGTTGACTTGTGTCCACGAGTGAGCCCTATTAAGAAGGGTGACCAGTCATTTTTTAAAACCCTAAGAAAAAGGTGAACTTGAGGGCCCACCACTTTAACCGGCTTCTACAACCTCTTGTGAAGTTCACAGGAGGTTTTCTGTGAACCAGATCATATAAGATCATCCCTCATTGTCCACATATGCCACTTTTTTTTGTGGACCCGCTTAAAACAAGTGTCAACTTCATGTGAGGTTCACACAAGGTTACGGAGTCCAAATTCACAAAAGATCTTCATCTGTTGTTCAGAGCTAATTGTGATTTAGGGTTTTTATTTTTAGGAACGGAATCCTCTCAAGTTACAATCACATGTTAATTGATTTGGAACCAATTAGAATACGACATGTCGGATAAAAATGTCACATCAATATTAATGTGCCTTCCTAATCCTTACCTTAAAAAAGAATAATAAAAAAAAAAGTTTTAAAGATACTTTTAGCACAATCTTATATATGATTGTACTTTTAGCACAATCTTATATATGATTTTAGATTTCTAAAGCGTACCAGAGCGGTTATAGTCGTATTTGCTATTAAAGTAAATTATTTCATCAAAATAAAAACAAAATACCATTTATATCCAACAGTCAAATTAATGGGATCAAGCCAGGACCAGTCCACCCTTATTAGCGGAAGTTACTTGCAAACTCCGCGGCCATTAAAGATTACTGCACCTTTGCAGTACGCATGGGCTACTGCACCACGTATTCATTCACATGGCCCTCCCGTTTGTTTTTTTTTTTTTCTAAATTGTTTTACTATGGTTTAGGATTTAAGGTGTGTTGGTAACACTTAATGGATAAGTGCTTACCCATAAGCAATAGAGGAAGACTACTCATAAGGAGAAGTTGTTCTCAACAGCTTCTCTTATCGGGAAGTTATTTTTAAACTTTATTAATATTTTTATAGTACCTATTTTACCCTAAACTTTTATAAGCACTTAAATAAATATTATTTTTAAATTTTAATAATATTTTCATAATATATATTTTATCCTTAAACTTTTATAAACAGTTAAATAAATGCATTTATCAAACGCTATTTTCTTCAAGTATGCAGTTTATTTTTGTTGTATATAAGTGCTCCTATCGAGTCACTTATCCAACGAGTGATTATCCAAAAGCACAAGCCGGACCAAACACAGCCTTAGGGTCTGTTTGGAATATCTTTTCAAAGCTACTTTTCTACTTATTAAAGTAGAAAAGTTAAAAAAATAACAGAAGTTAGTTTGATAGTGAAATTTAAAAGTAGCTTTTCAAAAGTAAAAAAATTAAATTTCAACTTTTATTGAAAAGTTAAAAAAACACCATTTCAAAATTCAAAAAGCTACTTACCAATTTTTTCTCTAACAACCCGATAGCTTCTCCACTTTTCTCTTTTCGTATGCTTATCAACACAACAGGAAACTTGGTTCACCTTCAACGAATAAAAATTCCTGCAAATCAGAAATTGTGTAAAGCAGAATACATCTGCCAACTCCTCCGGCGATACAACCTCATCATCATGTGAGCTTTTCAATGCGACTTGGATTTCTCATCTTCTATCCTCTTTGAAATTTTCTTCATTATTCTACTTCTCAAATAAATTCAGGAACTGGTAAGGTAGATAGAGGGATTCAATTCGTTTACCTTGGTCAATCTTTATTTTCAAGAATCAACCTCAACCTTTATTTTTGCAATCCTACCCTAAACGGCTATCAATTTGAGAACCGATAGGTATTGTAACTTAAATTAGATATCTCTGGAAACTTCAAATCAGCATTGATCTGAGTTTGAGATTTATAGGTTTCATCTCTTTATGTTTGTTTAACAGAGGGCAAGTGATGGTGAAAGGCTTTCCTTAATAATGTCTAGTTATTGCAATTCTTTGGTACCCTAAATTCAATGTGTCAAGGAATCTATCGTTAGGCTATAGTGATATCTACCTTCAGCTCTGACAATCCTAATTTCTTTCTCAAGAATCAGATAGGATTTTCGGTGACAAGGTAGAGATATTTCTTATAATTTTTTTTTAAATGCATTGGAATTTACTTGTTCCGAAAAAAAAAACACCATATCTTAGATCTTTTTAATGATGTTTCTAAATAGACCAAGGCCTAATAACTCCCTTTTCCCTTCTCTTTATAATATGTTTTCTCTGCAAATTTTTGACCTCCAACAGTTTTCTCTTGGAGTCCAATTTTTTGGGCGACATTAGACACCTCTTTAATCACAACATCCGGCATTGAACTGTCATTGGCTTTTGAATTGGTGGAGAATAACTTTACATAAGCCAAGCACCCCTATATAATCTTTCCCTTTCTCTGTCGATATAGCAAATCCTCCATCACTTCCTTAATTTATGAAATAGAATATAAAAAAAAAGAAAAGAACAATGAGTGAAATGTTTTATGTATTATTGTGAAAGTTCTCTTCAATGGTTGAGGCGTATCGAGTATAGAATGGAAGTTTTTAGTAGTTACAAAGAAATGATTGCGCATTAAGGCTCTGTTTGAATCACTTGAAATTCTGAAAAACAGAAAAAATAAATTATTGAACAAAAAGTTATTTTCAACTGTTTTGAATTATCAAACAATTTTTTTACTTTTAGAAAAGATAAGTAAATCCTGACAGTGTTTTACCAAACGGTCTTCTAATTATAAAAGCTAAAAAGTTAATAAAAAAATTTACATCTTTACTTCTGAAAAGTTATTTTTAAAAAGCTGAACAAATGAGGCCTTAGTGTTTAGGACTTTTAGATTGCTAACAAAAAAACCAAAACAATAGGTTATTGGTTTTCTGTACATCGAAGAAAGGTAATTCTGGAACTGAAAACCAATTTTTTTTTTTTTTTCATTTGCATTTTATTGTTGGATGACATCACCTTAACAGACCCTTACCCTTTTATTCCAATACCGGGATGAGCTTGTTCTCTCACCCATCCCATGCCTTGTGCGTCACACACTGCTAAAAACCAAATAAGGAGCAAACTTTCAATTTGGGTTGGAACTGGAAACAACAACATATAACAGGAAAAAGAGGCAGTAGCCACACAAAACATGCCAATCTCTCTGTCCAGAGATTCCTGATAGCAATATAATATGAAAGCTCACCTACCAATCGAAGAAAACCTTCCTCATATGGATAATTATTAACATAACAAGAAAAAGAAAAAACATAAAATAAAATAAAATATTACATGGTAACAGCTTCTGCTTCTCATGTCTATGTCCATGAACTAGACGCTCGACCCCACAACAAAAAAAAAATTACTGTTTTGATTCATCTTCTTGAGCTTCTTGGTTATTATTTATTTGGTTTGGTCATTGCCTCATTGGTTAGTGTTGGGAAAACAATTGCTTGCAAGCACTGAACTTTAAGATCAGTGAATTTTTAAAGGGGTGACGGGTGCTTATCTGGAAATTGATAGTTGCCACTTGGTTATATTGACAAGAATAAGCGATAATGACCAGACTTTGTAATGTATACGACGCAGCAAAACGGCTAACTTATCTTGCATATATACTCGAGATGGTTCAACCGGTTTGACTGTCTGGCTGGTCTAGATTTGAAAACGCTTGTGTTTAGTCACGAGGACCCATGTCTTATTTGACTGGCTGGTTGCAGTCCCAAAAAGCTAAATCTCCAGTAGTTTCTCTCTCGTTTGGAAGATATTGACAATTCGAGTATTGGACGATCAACCTCCTCAATCACGCCAGTTTTGAGGTTAGCCAACAACACCAGCCCCTCATGACTCATGCCTCTCATTTACATTTATCCGAAACCCTAATAAACCATTTAAATATTAAAAAGACCAAGAAGAAGATTGAAAGATGAGATAGAGAGAGCTCGACACTAGTTTCCTCAAATATATATAGTATAAGTTAGCTTGAATTATGGTATATATAGTAAGTTAGTTTTGCACTTTTGTTCAAGGTTTAAAGGACCGGTCCGTCGATACAACAATTATATCATGAGGTCTTGACCGGCCGATACAACCAGTCCGGTGACTGGTACAACCAGTACTGGCAGTCCGACGACTGGTCTTCACATGCTAATCTCAAATCTAAATGCAACAGTTATATGGCAAAGAGACCTGTAGGCTGTAGCTGAAACTGAGCCTAAGATTAGAGAGACAAAAGGGTTGGGTTATGATTTAAGAATTTACTTAAAGCTATGCTTAACGACTTGTGGTTCAATCAGCCCAAGGCTGTAAACCACCCAAGACTTCGAAGTCATTCAACTTGCCGCCATGCTAGACACAAAAGGGACCCTAGAAGTAGCCATGCTTCAGAGGTTTAGAAGGTTAGTAGGTGTTATGACTACACTCTGCATTTGACGAACTGAAGCCACTAAAAGCTTTGATTCTGACCTGTGTACATGACTAAGCCCAGTCTATGATAGCACTTGAAGAACCCCAGAAAGCCCCTCTAAAGCTTTGGTCTTATGTTGCCTGTTTTCCTCGGTGGTTTGTGACTACTTGCATTCCAGCTATTAGATGACAAAATGTCTACGATAACCTGTCTCTAAATCCACCTGCAGACTACTAGTATTTGTATAGATTGGTTTCTGTGAATAATGTTGAGATTCTAAGATGCTAGAAGACCTGATTTCTAACAGTCTCACACCCACATTTATTGCTTAATAATATTAGAGCATCCCCATGTGCAAGATTGTCATACCAATCACTGTTGATCGGGATCAAGCAATAATAATAAACATTGTAAAAACGAAGATCAAACAATGCACACAGATACACGTGGTTAGGCAAAGCCTAGGTCCATGGGAGAGAAGAAGTTTCCACTATGTCAAAAACGAATTAAAGTTACAAATTATACTCCTATCCGATATATGGGGTAAATCCCCAATATACCCTTCCCATACCGCGGGGAGCTCCGCCCCCCACACCCCCTAACCTCATGGTGCTGACCCGCACAACAAGTTACCCATGACCCAAGGAAGGGCCTCTCCCCATGGGGTCCCCCTACCTCTTGGATCTAGAGACTAGTGAATATGAGCCACCCACTCTCTAACAATCACCAACAGTATTCCATGGAGCAATACATTTCCATGACAAGTTCATGCTTCCAAAGAAACAATAGCAACTAAAGTAACTAGAGTTTGGAGCAATTTCTTGTGTCCCAAGTGAAGTTTTCTGTGTTCAGACATCTTTACATGGTTGTTCAATCTCAGAAAAATTCCGGGGGGTGTGTATTTTTTTTTCCTCTATCCTAGCAGAAGTTGGCATCTTAGTAATCGTTTTCCTTATGTCTTCTAGTTACCTAATTAGGCCATAGAAGGCAATTGTTTTCCAAAGACCTGGCCTTAGTACTGGGATAAGGGAACATGAATTTCCAGTGTACTGAAGATGAGGATTGGGTTGTCATCATACACAGGTTGAAGGAAAAAAAAAAGGAAAAAATTCAAGGATAACCCAGATCATTCGCTTGGTTCCTGGCATCAAAGAACTTTTTAAAGTCGAAGTTGCCAAGATCAGCTAAAAGTATTGTGGATACCCTTGCTAAGAATGGGGTCTTGCTGGAATTTGAGTTGCTCTCTTAATGGTTGCAAAAGCTAAATGCTGTTTTCTAGTGAATTGATTCCTTGTATGCTGCCTGTAGCTTATTTTTTCCTTTCCAATAAAATATTTCTATTATTACTAAAAAAGAGGTTTCTACATTACTAAGAGTTAAAATGCCTAATTTTGATATCATTAGAAAGCCTATTCAATTATTTATCCTTAACCAACAAAACCAAGATTGTGTGATTGTGTGATTTGGATATGATTTGAACAAACTATGGTCAAAGAAAGAGAATAGAACAAATATTTGGCCAAATTGCTATGGAATATATCTATTTTCATTATGGTTGGGTAAATAATAGTTTTTTTTTGTTTTTTAGTTTACTTTTTGTGTAAATCTTATGTCTTGGGACTAATATTAAAAGTTTAAGCTTAGTTGCTAAAAGTTGTTGAAAATTTGCTAGTATAATTCTAAACTCTTGGATTCTCGATTTTATTGTCAACCTAATGTTGAAACTTAAAAAGTTTAATCTGGGTAGCAAGACGTTGTAGGATTTTTTCTAGTACAGTTCTAATTTTGTTGAATTTTCTTTCTGTCTCCCTCTCTCCCTTCTGTAGTGCTCCAGCCTTTGTAGATATTTTTACACTGGTTCTCTTTTCTAATAAACTCTCTTATTACTTAAAAAAAAAAAAAAAACCATCACTAAGAGTTAAAATGCCAAGATTTTGATATCTTTAAAAATTTAAATCAACTATTTTCCCTTACCCCCCCAACTCAAACTAAAAAAACAAGATTGTGCAACTGGGATATGAATGACCAAATTATGGTTAAACACAGACAACGGAAAAATATTTAGCTAAGTTGAAATGAAATGTTTCTTAATTTTCTTTAGACGTGGTTAAATAACAGTTCAGTTTTGTTTCAATTTTTTTTTTTTTTGTTGGTCCCATGTAAAGCGTAGGTTATAGGCTAATATTAAAAGTATAAGGTTGCTAAAAGTAACCTTACACTATTTTGTAACTAACAGTTTTTTCAGTGTTTTCCCAAGTATAGTTCTAATTTTGTTGAATTTCTATTCTCCCTCCCTTTTTTAACAGTGAAGAATAAATCGTCATTGACCTAAGACTGAGATCTCATGAATAATGCCAATATATGCTGGTTCACAAAGTTCAAATTAGGAGCCAAGCTTATATCTGAAGAACTTTGTTGCTCCCAAACTTCTTTCCATTACAGAATTCTAATCAAAAGCAACTCCAGTTATAATGGCTCAACGAATTTATTTACTAAGTCATAAAAGAGACTACTTTGCATCTAAACTATAATTCAAATCCACTGGACGAAATAGTTCATTATACCACAAAACGTCAGCTAACATACCTTCCCTCCTCTAAGACAAATTATATGAAATTCATGTCAAATTACAATTAATAATATAAAAATCTGAAACACCCTAATGAGAGGTCAAGATTGAACAGAGATTGAAGGTGGACAAATCCTTACACAAGACTTCACACACAAGGAAAGCACAATTGTGGACCAATTCACTGTGAACAAAGCCACTAACAAAAATCACCCTTTGCATCTATCATATCATACAAATAGATTCAATATAATGGCAATGAACTAGTTCAATATCCTGCTTGAAATTGAGATGTAAGATTGAATAGAAATTGAAGATGGACAAATCCTTACATAAGACTTCGCACAAGGAAAGCACAATTGTAGACAAAGACAATTCACTGTGAACAAAACCACTGACAAAAATCACCCTTTGCATCTATCTGTAGATGAGGTTTGTGTGATGTGGAGTTGGGGCTCAGTGATTGGTAGGACGGGCAGAGCGCACTCAAGGGATCCTGGGAGGACAAGAGAGGGATTTTGCTGTGTGGAGGTGTCATGCTTCTTCACGTATGCATTGTTGTCTACCCTCGAGAATGAGGATATATATAGTGGTGGGAAAGTAATGGCTCGTTACGATTACGTTAGTGATTATAATGGCTAGGCATACAGGATCCTCTTTTGAGTGAGGCTACAGCGGGCGGGCCACTGTCTGAGGCCTCCAACCCACCAGCCCACGGTGTTCACCCGAGATTACCTTCTCATAGGCAAGGTTTTAAAGACCGGAACCGGTCGCGCGGACCGGTCCGAACCGCCGGTACGAACCAGTATCGACCGGTCCGGATCCGGTACAGAAAACAAAAAAAAAAATTATATTTAAAAATTTCAGACCGGCGGGGATTGGTCACCGGACCGGCAGGACCAGTCGCGGAACCGGTCGCCAGACTGCCGGTATCGGTCGCCGGACCGGCGGACCTGCAGTACCGGACGCCAGACCAGAGGGACCAGTCGTCGGACTGCCGGAACCAATCACGGACCGGCGGAACCGGTCACCGGACCGCCAGTCCATAACCTGGCGATACAAAGGCTTGTATCGCGGGTTAGAACCGGACCGGTCCCGACCAGTCCCGGTCCGGACCGGTATCGGCCGATCCTTGAAACCATGCTCGTAGGACCAAGAGCTATAATTCGGATGTTTCGCATGGTTGACACGTGGCACGAGGTGGACCGTCCATCTGGCCAATCCATTCGGGCCATCTTGACTATCATATCATACAAATAGATTCAGTATAATGGCAATCAACTAGTTCAATATCCTGCTTGAACTTAAGCGGCAAGATTGAACGGAGATTGAGAGGATGGACAAATCCTTACATAAAAGTTCACACACAAGGAAAGCACAATTGTGAACAAAGACAATTCACTGTGAGCAAAGCCACTGACAAAAATCACCCTTTGCATCAGTGGCAATCAAATAGATTCACTATAATGGTAATCAACTAGTTCAATATCCTGCTTGAATTTAAGCTGCAAGAGTACAAATGGTAATATTCAACTTACAGTCTAATGAAGTGGGAAGGTGAGTTGGCATCGGTCTTCCCATTGTCACTCACCAAGCTCCCAGGATGCTGTATATTCTGCAAAATTTGAGGAGGCAAACCTCCAAGCCCACCTCCCAAACCATCGTTCCCTGACCCAAAAAACTGGCATACAAGTCGAACCAAGACCCCAAGTATCTGCATTTGGTTCTGGCAAGCATCTGCATGCAT
>JAUPMG010159823.1:0-10836 GCA_031762675.1 Pachysandra terminalis | reverse complement strand
TTTTACGTTTCCGGGTTGCTGGGATCAATCCCAACAAAAGGGATCGATCGCACCAAAAAGGGATCGATTCCAATTTTATAGGTTTCTGTTTTTGTATTATTTATGTTAAATTATTGTGGTATATGAGTTATGGATGGTATGGAATGCATTGTGGGAGTTCAAGTGACTCTGTAATGTTATGTTGGGCTACATGCCTAGTTGCGTACCATGTATGTGACATGATGCTCATTTGGGGGCTTAGTGCCTAGTTTGGGTGTGGACATAATTATGATTCTGTGATGATGGCTGTATGCCTGTAATCAGTTTGCTTCCATTCCATTCTAGTGTTTAGGATTTTTCACGTCCTAAGTAGATTAGAGTTCTAGAGACTTGATTGGGTTTGGAATAACGTGGGTGGTTAGACTAATCTCTATGACTAGCTATCTAGGGATTTAGTTCTGATCTATCCAACTACTCTATAACCAGGCCAATTGGATTTGAGTTGAGACTCTAATGCCTTGGACAGTACCCTAGGAGGTTAGAAGCGTTATGTTTTGTTTAATTGATGGTAGGATGCCTGTGATGATTTCTAAGGGTTTATCGACGTGTATGGGCGCGGGGATAAGTATCCTTTAGACCTTATCACTAAGATCCTAATATTATAAATAATGCATTACGTACTATGTTGACTTGAACTGTTAAGTGTATCTTGGAGGTGGAGAATCAGGTATCACCCCCTGTGAGGTATGTACCTGGCTTGGTTACGTTCAGGAGGTATTACCCCCCAGTGAGGTAGTTACCTAATTTGATGCAGGTGTTACCCCCCGTGAGGTAAACACTTGTTATGTTCAGTTACAGGTAGGTGTTGCCCCCTGTGAGGTAAACACTTGTTATGTTCGTTTATGAGAGGTATTGCCCCAAGTGAGGTAAATACTTTGATGTACTACTATTTGGAAGACATGAGGAACACTTAACAGATTAAGGAAACATAGGCATTCCATCTCTTTCATTGTATGAAATTGTTTGAGCATATCATTTAGGCCATGTGAATGTCTGTCATATCATTCTCATCTCATAAGCAATCATTTGTCAGTTTCTAGTCGTTATGATTATCTCGCACCTTATTATAAATTATATTATGTTGAGTTTTATCATGTTTACGATTATTGGAGATTACTATCACTGAGCATTCGAAGTTCAGCAACTTACTAATGTTGTAGGTTAAGTTCAAGGATTCTAGAGGAGCGCATGGATTTCCGTTCGTGATGCTGTTTATTTTATTTTCACATTCCTTACTTTGTTATTAAACCATTTATTGTTACTTTATTAGATTATGGTCATTTTGTAATAATGTCCCAGCTGAGTGCCAGTAGATGGATTTTATTTATTTGCTTTATTTCTGGTTCCGCAACTCTGTGATGATGAATAAATTAGTTTTTATTTCATCTTAGTCTTTGGTTTTTTATGCTGATATGCGATCTAAAAATAGATTCTGAAGGTTGCAGCTCGTGATCCATGCCATCCCACCTAAGGATCTGAGTCACCGGGTTCGGAGCGTGACAATGTCTTTGTAGTTCTTCTTGGCAAGGTAGTGTTATTTATGGCATCATTTTGACGCGGTGACGTCCTTGTAGCATCAACTAGATGAAGTGATGTTCCGGAAGCATTAATCTGATGGGTTGATCTCCTGTGGTACCAATTTGGCGAGGTGAGCATTTCGTGGCATTAACTTAATGAGATGATCTCCCACGATACCAATCTGGTGAGGAGCATCAACTTAACGAGTTGATCTCCGGCTTTACGAGTTGATCTCCCGCGGTACCAACTTGGTGAGGAGCATTACCTTAACGAGTTGATTTCCCGCGGTACCAACTTGGTGAAGAGTATCACCTTAATGAATTGATCTCCCGTGGTACCAACCTGGTGAGGAGCATCAACTTAACGACTTGATATCCCGTGCTACCAACTTGGTGAGGGCTGTGGTAAGTGTAATCCTGACAGATGTCGGTTCTTCCTCGGGCTACTTCCCTTTGACGTTTTCCATATCTACATTTAAGTCCCCCTGACGGCGACGATAAACCCGAGTTTATTGGCGTGGGCATATGCGAATTATATATATATATTTATAAGGTTAGTGGGGCATGAGGACCCACTATGGTTCCCATTCCAAAATTCGGTGGGTTGAGTGAGTGTGAGAAGAGCTTTGATGGAAAAAGTGAGAAACACCCTTTACACCCCTAATTAGGCCGAAACCCATCATCTTTTTTTTTACTCAACAAGCTTTGTTGTACTGACCCGGACCCAGCTATGTAATTAGGAAATTAATCCTAATCAATCTACTAATTACAACTGGGATTATACGTAAAAGCTTGTGACTGAACTGGACCAATTAATAAATATGAAAAGTAATTGGCTAACTTATGTAACTAAAAACAAATTAAGTTGAAATGCGCCGGACCTTAATTAGGCCTAGACCGATAAGTCAATCTTACCTAGACCTTAATTTAGATTGGGCTTAAGACCCAATCAGAATCCAGTAGAACATGCCCAATTACGTAATTAAGATTAATTATGAGGTTAATTAAATAAGGAAAACTAAAACAAAATAATTATGATCAATTCTTTCATTTGAAAATTCAAATTCAAAGTTTAAAATAAAGATAATTAAGAAGATAGTGTTTAAGAGTAGAACTCCTAGAAGCTAGGAAGTGAAGAGAGAGAAAGCTTCTCCCTAACTCCACACGTCCAAACAACAAAGTGGAAGGAAGAAATTCTGGTTTTGGTTCTACAGAAAAAAGGAGAGGATGAGGAGACCTAGAGGAAAGGAAGAAAAATTAAAGAGAGAAGAAAAGAAGAGAAAAGCATTAGGAAGAAGAAGGCTAGAAAAGCTATGAAGAAGAAAGACGAAGAAGAAGTGGGATACGATGGGCACGAGAAGAGTGAGGATGAAGAAGGTAGTGAAGGGGAAGACAAAGGATGGAAGATCTTGATAAAACAAGCTTTGAAAAGACGGGAGAAACTCAAGGACGACTTCTATTAGGTTTGGAATAGAAACCCGGAAGAGAAATGTAGGGACTCCCATCATTTTTATGGTAATCATGTTTATGAATCGTACCAATGCTATAGATATAGTTTTGAATGCATGATCTCTTAATTTGAAGCATGGTTTGAGTAGTAATCTTATAGAATGAGTGTTGAATGAATATCATGATTGGTTGTTTGTTTAATTAGCATGCTTAAATCTAAGTTTGTTGTATTTATGATGATCTTACATGTTCTTATGATTTAATTACGATTTCTGAGATTTATGCTAGTATGTTGATTGATAGTGTAGTGTAGATCTGTTTGCATAAGTTAGATTTTGATATGTTAAGTCTTGATCACTTGTATAATGATTAGAAGTTGATATTTGAGGTTTAGAACTACAAAATTAGGAATTTGAGATTATGGGCACAAAGCCCTAGTAGAAAAACTTAGAGACTCTCAGTAGATGCCGAGACATCTACCGAAAAACCCAAAAAAATACTTGCTCTCGAGATAATCAGTACGAGGCTCGGTAGATGATCTACCAAGATTCTCAGTAGGAACCTCAGCAGATTCCGAGGATCTACCGAGCCTCAAATGGATTCAAATTTAAGGGAAAGTTCCCATAGGGTGTTGTACACATGCTTATGAGGTTGGTTTGTGCGCAAAAGAGGTGGTTATGGTAGAATATTAAAAAGTTTATAAGAATGTCTGAAATTCAGGAAAATACGGCAGTCATGGATGAGATATAAGAAGATTTTTACTTTACTGAATTGGACATAGATATTGGACTACAAGGTAGGATTGGGATGGTTAGATGTTTGCATAGGAAATTGAGTGGTTTGAGTGGTGCTTGTAGCATTCACTGTTCTGACTTATGCTTGGTTCTAATGATGATTTGTATGATATATGAGGGTACTGGAAGTATCCAAAATTTATGAATGATTGATTGTGATGTATGGATTGTATTGTTTGGATTTTGTCTGTGTACATGTGTATTTCCACCGTGGGTGAAAGTCCCTTAAGGAATGGTACTGTGTAGAGGTGTATTTTTATCGTGGGTGAAAGTCCTTAAAGGAATGGTACTGTGTACAGGTGTATTTCCACTGTGGGTGAAAGTGTCTAAAGGAATGGTACTGTGTACAGGTGTGTTCCACCGTGGGCGAAAGTCCCTAAAGGAATGGTACTGTGTACAGGTGTATTCTACCGTGAGTGCAAGTCCCTTAAGGAATAGGAATGATGCATTCTACCGTGGGTGCGAATCCCTTAATGAATGGGTTGAATGGTCATGAGATTGATTGAGCACGTGATTGGACTAGGCCTAATTACCCCCGCATTGCATTGCACATCATCCTCATTTCATAATTGCTTCATACCACATTGCATTGCATTGCTCATGTTTGATTGAATTGATTGTTTGTGCATTTCCATATGTTAACTTGTCTGTACTTGTGTTGTGTTTGTGTTTGGGCCATATTTGTTTGGCATAGTGTGTCCATGTTGTTACTGGTCGTAGCATGGTCGGACCATGTGGTTGCTAGTCCTAGCATGGTGAGACCATGTGGTTGTTGGCCATAGCATGGTGGGACCATGTGGTTGTTTGTGAACATAGTGGGACTATATGTTTGTTATGCAATACTTGTTTTCTTGTGTTACATGGTGGGACCATGTGGATGTTTGTTGTAGCATAGTGGGACTATGTAGATTATGTGTAGAACATGATGGGATCATGTGAGTTGTATTTTGATATAGTGGGACTATGAGAATTGGGTTATAATGCATGATGGGATCATGTGTGCCCTATGATTTATCATGGTGGGACCATGTGAACAATTGATATGATATGATTTGATTACTTGTATTGTTTTCAAAGTGTAATGAGATTGCCATGTTAAATGTAATATACGTATTAAATATGTGAGATTTAGTATGATGATGAGCATGCTAATACCTTTGACTGTGGTATTACTTGGTAATTGAAATTGTATGAATTAACTGAGTTGTTATGTATGCATGAAGATAATTATTGTAATTACGTTGGTTTTCTCTACAAGGCTTCGATTGACCCTTAAAATGAAACAGGTAATCAGTTTGGTTGACTTGATGGCTTGGAGAGGAGATTTCTCGTTTCAGATACTTGATTGACATTTTTAATGTTGGTTTTTATGAGTTTGATTTTGACCCCTAGTGGGCGTGAACTTGTAACAGATTATATTTTATTTCAGTTATGTGGGTTTTTAGCTTAACAGACTTAGGTTGAGCTACAGTTTGATTTCAATTTGAGACTTCCGCAGATTATGTTTTAGACTCTGATTAACTAGGATGTTGGTTAAATATTGTGGTTGGATATTTGCGTCCATGGAATGGATTCGAAGTTATTCCCTTGGAATCCTCGAGATCCTATATCTCGGATTTGGGGCGTGACATTTGTGACGGTAAAACATGAAATCGCCCCTCACACTCAAACGCTCGATGAGCTGAGGTTCTTCCCCATGCTAACACTTTTTTAAGGTAACCCGTGCTCAAGCACTTGGTGGGCCAGTGTCCTCTCCTTATAGAAGTCTTGGGAGGAGAAAAGTAGGAACATCTCCTTTGCTCGAACACTTGGCGGGCCAAGGTGAATTTTTTTTACACAAGTTCTTGGGAGGAGATAGGTGAGAAATTCTTTCGCGCTCAAACACTAGCCAAATCGCAACTTTCTCTACACTGAAGTTTTTTTTGGGCAAGAAGAATTGGGAAAGCGTCTTCCGTGCTCCAACGTCAACCAAATCGCAGTCTTCTTTATTGAAGCTTTTGGGCAAGAGAAATCGGGAAAATGTCTTCCATGTTTCAACACTTGGTAAGCTAAAATATTCTTTGCACCAACAATGATTTTTTTTGAAATTTTTTTTGCTTTGCAAAATTGGAATGGGTTGAGTACGAGTTAGCTTTGGAAAATCCTCTTCTCCCTTTTTCTTTTGAAATCTATCTTTTTTTTTATGTACTGCTCATCCACGATGGGGAGGAAAACTCTACGCACGGTAAAAACCTTAAAATATCCTCATGAAGATGGTCCCCCGGAACCTCTAGGAGATTGGTCGAATGATCCTCTGATAGTTGACACATTGTGGGAAATTGTTCCCACTCGCTCCAAGCGGTCAAAGAAATCATCAAGTACTACGGCGTGTTTATTTCCTCCTACAGCGGTCGAGAACGGGGTATCTCCTCCCCTAACTTCGATCCCTCCTGTAAGTTTTGAATCAAGAGCTTATCCTCCTAGAAAAATTTGATTTGAATCACATTCACGACATCCATTTACTTGGCGCCAGTGGTGCCATGATGTGATGGAGACCGAGTCATTGCGACAAAAATTTGTTCGGTGTGGTTTAAAGAATGCTATTCAGGCCTATTGTGAGTTGAATATATCCGTGGATCGGGAGGTTTTATCTCAGCTTGTTTGTCGTTGGAATAAAGATATTCATACCTTCATACTGCCTGAGTAGAGTTTTCTCTTTCTTTAGAGGACGTCCAAGTGCTACTCGGTTTGGAGATAGTTGGTGATTCAAACCCGGTAAACGTTGATCTTAGTGATGACAAATTGAAGGCTGCCAAGGATTTGGCGGAGGCACAAGGTTTGGCGAAGTATTCTTCCATATATTCCGCTCACCCATGTCAATCAAAAAAGGGACTACGCGCTTCCTTTAGCAGTTGGATTCGATATTTCTTCAAGGATGTGAAGCCTTTGAAGAAAGTTGGGGACACTCGAGAGGAGGCGATAGGTAAGGGATATAATTCTCCTTACATACTCGAAGCCTTAATTGCACTATTTCTTTCAAGATATATTTTCAAAGGTCTTCCTCACGAGAAAGTGCATAATCGTCACTTTGCTTTGGCGGTGCGTATGGCGCGACGTTCACGCTTCCCTTTGGTGACGATTTTCTGGGCACTCTTTATTACGGATTGGACTTGTTAGTTGAAGATCTTGCCCCTTCATGAGGTAGGTACGAAGTTGAAACTTTTATTCATGCTCATTTCTTGCAACTTTTTGTATTGGAGCACTTTAGGAACTATGGTTCCCCTCCTCGTGTGCTTCCTAAGGACAGAGAAAGTTATTCCCGTGTCACATTGTGCGATCATGCTAGGCTGGCTAAGAATATTGATTTTATGTTCTTGGTTGATGACGAGTCATGTTTGATATTTCATCCTTACCTCATAAAGTTCCCTAGAGTACGACTCGTGAGGTATCGACATTCAGCTCCATTGATCAAGGAATGTTTTAGCAAACGTTCCGCCATACCATCCACGTTTATTACTTATACCATGACTATACTCCCAGGATGCCTTCTGATGTGGGTGGAACGGGATGAGGGGTACCTCACCTCGTCTTACAATCCCCAATGCTTCGTTCGCCAATCCGGGTTCATGCAAACTCCTCCTTCAACGATGACTCCTGATATTGATGTATCCGCATCCGGTCTTGTTTACACTAGAAGGGGTTTCTGAGATTTATTCCATAACTCCATGGAGTTTATCATGGTGGCAGGTGAATGTCCTTATGTGGGATATACTCCGGAGATGGTTAAGTTCTGGTATTACTTTCGGAATGATGCTTATACATTTGTCAAATTTAAGGCAACAAGAGTACCACTAGCCACCGTTCCTGCCAAGCATCCAAGGATAAAGTTGCCACATCTTCATGGCAAACGGACTAATCCTTCCACGGTGGTATTTGCAAGGTCTCAATGAAGCAAGCTAAAGCCTCTACTTCGGCTGTTTTATCTAAAGCGACCACTTCATCCAGTCAACTGGTAAGATTCCTTACGCTTACATCATCCTAATGCTTCTTCTTTCTTTCTTTTTTTTGTCTTTTATCTTTATGTCTATATATATATATATGTGTGTGTGTGTGTGTGTTCACACATAACAATATTTCTTATCATTTGTTGGACTTTTGGGTTTGTTTAAACCACTTGTTGTGTGTTTTTTTTTTTTAGATTCGAGCTCCGGGTCAAGTTAGCTCACCCTATGGTCTGGTCATAGCCAGCATTCCGTAGGAGAGCTTCCATTCTCGGCACTTGAAGAAGAGGACGCCTTCATCGACGAGGGGAGTCATAAAGGAGAAACCATTGAAGAGGAGAGAGAACGAAAGCCAAGAGTGTGACCTCGGGCGAGCCTGTTCAGCACTTGACAGGGACATCCCTTTTCTATTTCTCCCGGGGTGATGGCTACCGCTATGGTTTCACCTAATGTTTCCCATCCATCGTTTTCAGTTGAGGAAGGTAACGGTTCACACTTTTACTTTAAGTTGTGCATGTGTGCATATTGCATTATCATTGTTGCCATAGCACCATTTCTTTATTTTCTTTTTGTTCTCTCCAGATGAGACTAGTCAACATGAATGTCCTCCCACTCCCGGCATAGGAAATGCTACAGACGGCCCTTCGTTCGAAAAGGAAGCATGTAGTGACTCGGATCTGCAAATTAATAATAATAATTGATTGTTTGATTATTTAATGTTAAGATGGGAGTGAAGTTAGGCTTGGTCATATAAAGCATTAATTAGAAATTAAGGCTAGTTGGTAATTACAATAGAATTTGAATTGGGTTAGAATGAGAAAGAGTTTCTAATTAGAAGGAGCTTGATTTTGGGAGAATTCTTGGTGAGGAAGCTTACCTTGTCAGTTTAGGTATGCATATGGGAAGTTAGGAGAGGTTTAGGAAGTGAAATAAGTGAAAAGGGAGGTTAAATATATTTAGCCTTAAGAGGGACCTGAATAGTGTTTTTGGGAGAGGTGAATTAGGGTTTTGGGTTTAAGAGATTAGAAAGGGTTAGAGAAGCCTAACCCTAGCCGTCACAAGCAATGGAGAAGAAGAAAAGAAGAGGAAGAAGAGGAAGAAAAGGGAAGAAAAGAAAGGAAAAAGATAGAGTTCAGATCTGAACCAAAGTGTAATAGGATGTAAGTTTCATTTTCTGAATAGTCCTCCTGGGATATCGTAATTGATTTCGTGTGATTGTTTGCATGATATGATCTTCGGAAGCATAACCCTATTGTGTGTGTTGATAATTGTTAATATATGCTAAGTTGATCATGCTATGTAGATCTTATGTAACACTATCGTTGATTTTGGATTCTTGTGGTGATATGTGATTTAATCCATGTTGATTTTTTTTAAATGATGTTTGGCATAATTTATCTAGTGTAATATTGTTAGTATGATGTTTATAGATCTTTAGAGTTGATGTGGACTGGTTTTTGTATCAAAAGTAGGGTTTCAAGATCCCAGAAATTAACCCAGATCGTGGCCCATCAGCAGGCACCGGTGAGTCTGCTGACAGGGACCCAATTATACCTTATTTTGACCCACCTGTAGGCACCGGTATACCGGTGTGCCTACCGATGGTAGCCCTTGGTGGATTTTGATTGCTTTTGAGTTGGGATTTGTGCCATATGACTTGGGGTTGCGACTCCACGTGTTTGGTGACTGTCAATATTATTTTGGATGATAAATATTTTGTGGTTAGGATACTCATGATGATATCTGATGGATTGTCTGTGTGTATGGGCGCATGGGCAGCTTCTGAAGGGCATTATCACTGGTCATCCTAGCGATTTGAGGAAATGACATTTGTGATGGCATTCGGTGGATTATTTGTGTGTATGGGCGCACAGATAGCTTATGATGGGTGTTATCACCATAGATCCTATTGATATTGATGTGAGTATTGCATAGATTGTCTGATCAACCGAGCAGCGACGGATAAGGTTGTCAACGATAGGGTTCCTTACAAGGACTTCTATGAGTTGTGGTGACTGGTCCTTGTGAGATTCATCCATGCATTAGATATACATAAGGAACAAAGGTGAATTGGTTTGGAGAATTGAGCCCCGTGAGATAAACGATCCTGGTGTGACCAATCCATGAATTGGTATACATGAGGAACAAATGAGAAATATCACGGGAATTGAGCCCGGTAGGTTGAAAATCCTAGAAAACCGCGATGTACTCATGGAAATTAAGAGAGTAGTATTCAGCTGTATTAAAGTGAATACCCTTGTAATTTTCAATACTTCATAAGAGAGTGTCGTCCAACTGTAGTAAAATGGATGCCAAGGTAACTTGGAATCGGATGATCACCAGCTTGGAAGTGCATTAGTTGCATTCATATCATATGTGTTGCATCACTTGTATTGAGCATCATGGCGCATTTACATTCATTCATCTCATATTTTACTGTGATTATTATCTCGTTTGTGCTTGCTGCTCTCATTGTGCATATATGTGATAAAATGATACACTCTCCCTCTTAGATTGTTTCATATGATTGTTGTATGGTTTTGGACTAACGATAATCCACAAGGATGGATGACAGATGTAGTGACCTAAACCCCTTAATCTAATTTTCCCTAATTTATTTAAATTACTTCCTGAATTATATGTTAATTAAATTCCCTAATGTTATAATTGTAATTATGTGCTTAAATGTAATCTATAATTAATTAGCATAATGGAGTGCAAGAAAGTAATTAGGCATCAAAAGAATGAATTTAAAACTATTAATTAACCTTGGGGGCCTTAGTGTAATTAAAAGATTAATGGGGTTTATGTGGTAATTCAATTTTCTTTTGAATCTCTTCAACGCACAAACTAGAAGAACTAGCCGTGCGTTGAGTGGGAGACATGGAATGTTGGTGTCGAATTGTGGGAGAGAAGATAAGGGTTACTCCCTATATCCCTTAACCACAATGATTTGTTGATAGCACAAGAGATTGAGAGAGAGAGAGAGAGCTTGGAAGAGATTGAGAGAGAAATCTGAGTGTGTAATTGCTGATTTGCAGAGGAAGAAGGAAGAGG
>JAUPMG010159792.1:0-10837 GCA_031762675.1 Pachysandra terminalis | reverse complement strand
ATTATTTGTGGCATGGTCTATCTCATGACAGATTTTACATGCTTCCATTGGTTCCTCCCTAAAGACAGCACTAACACATTTATTTCCCTTCATCTTGTGTGCCTCAATTTCCTTAGTCAAAAGGCTAATTTTAGCACTTATGTTGTCATCTTCCCTCAATTTAAAAACACTTCCACTAGAAGCAGTAGTGTTGGTCCTGGTTCGATCTGTAGAGTCCATAGGACTAGGTCCAGTCCACGAGTTAGAGTTTTTAGTAATCTCATCCAAATAGTTTATGGCATCTTTGGGTTCTTTCTGTAAGAACCCTCCTCCACAAAATAGTTGGAAGAATTGTTTGTCTCTAGGTGTAAGTCCTTCATAGAAATAACTGACCAACCTCCAATTTTCATATCCATGAGTTGGACAGAAATTGAAGAGATCCTTATACCTCTCCCAAGCTTGGAATAAGGTCTCATTTTCTCATTGGACAAAACTAGAGATTCTTCTTTTCACTTGTTGGAATTTTTGGGAGAGAAATATTTCTTATAAAATTTATGACCCATCTCACCACAATCACCTATAGACCTAGGTTTCAAGGTATACAACCATGTTTTAACCTTGTCTTTAAGAGAAAATGGGAAAAATCTTAACTTAGCAGTCTCTATTACATTTTGTGCATAGAAACTATTAATGATCTCCTCAAAAGCTCTAACATGCACATAGGGGTTCACATTATCCAAACCCCTAAAATCAGGAAGTATAGCCAAGAGCCCTTGCTTAAGCTCTACGTGTAGTGCATTGGGTGGAAACATGATGCAAGAAGGGATGGAACCTGAGTAGGGTGCAACAAATCATACATAGTTCTCATGTTTTCATCAGGATTACTTAGTACTTCGTCACCCATTATAGACGATGTGTGTGAAGGTGCAGGTGTATCAAAAAGGATCCCACAATAAGTCTCAAATATCTCTAATCTGCCTTTTTCGTTTCTAATCCAAATGCTCATGCAACAACAAGTGCAAATCAAATAAAAACAGAATTAGTGGAGAAGGGAACGAAGTTACCTATTGAGCGAAGGTTATGCTTGTTCCACGAAATTGCCTCTGAATATGCCGCAACTCCCCAGCAACGGCGCCAAAATTAGCTTGCTCACTCCCAAGTGCAGGAGTTCGAAGAAATATAATTCTCGAGAGTCCGAGGTCGAACCATAGAGAACACGGAATTCGAGACAAAAATTGTTAAGAACAATTATAGTAGTGGAAAATTACTTGCAATTAAAATGAATAATTAAGGGATAAATAAAAATAAATAAAAGGGTTTTAAAATTAATGGTGAGGATGCACAGGCATCAGGGCAATTTCTTGAACAAGTATGAAATTCATTGTAACTCGGATAAATTATATGCTTGATTAGTATGAAGACCTTCGATTCAGTTGAACTAAAATAATTCAGGAACACTTCATAATCGTGGTTCACGATGTGGCTAGAATGCTTTTAGAAAAATCCATTCAAGTTAATTCCGGATTCCCATTAGAAACCATGAGAAATTCTTCTTAATAATGAGAAAAACATGATTGAACTCATAAAAATAATGAACTCATACATCACAAGGAATCAAAATAGATTAACAATCAAAACATAATATCATTTAAAATAAAGAATTACAATAAATATCCATACCAATTACAAGGGACTTCACCCCTAGCTTTTGCAAGAGAATTAAGCTTCAATTGGAAGAAAAATACAAAAAATATAGAAAGAAGAAAAGTATAGAAGAAGGGATGGATGGGATCCCCTTTTATAGAGCTCCAATTCATCCTCTTCAGCTTGAAAAAGAAAACCTTGAAAAAAATAGCAACTTCCCTTCCTTTGATTTTCTCCAAATTGGAAACTTCACGAGTTTCCTCTTTTACCGCCAATTGGACCTTCAAAACGATCAAAGTGGTCTTCGATGTCTTCATGAAAATTGAGATTTGCTTCTTAGCTTTCCATAGCCACCGAAAATCACCTTATTTGTAGGTTTATACAATGAGTTATAGTCAAAATACCGAAATCTGTTCAGTGAAATTCTAGAAAGTAATTTGCCTAAATTCAAACTAGAAACCCCCTTTCTTATGGAGCAAGTCTTCACGAAAATTGAACACCAATCAAGCTAGAAACTTCTAGCTGCCTTGGCCCTCTTCTATATTATTTTTAGAATGACATTTTACTTAGCAGAAATCGAATTAAAACTAAGGGAGCGTTTGTTCTTCTCCTTGGCTTTATTGCACGTTCTTCCCCCCCTTTTTTTTTTCTCCTTTTTGACTTCTATGTGCTTTATTTGCTCCAGTATGATGCTTCCTTTCTTCTTCTTTCAAAATTCGTTTTCTTCTCAGATGCACATACAACAATGGCTCCTTCTAATTTTGGTTCTCTTTCCAAGTAAATCAGACCTTGGAGAATGGGCTGAACCGGCTTGGTTATCGAGTCGGGGTCGGCTGGTCTTGGTCGGGTCGGGTTTATTCTTTTATCTTTAATTTGATTCATTTTGAGCTAAATCCAACCCGAACTTGGTCTAAATTCTTTCGACCGGTGTTTGTCTCCAAAACTGTCCCTGCATCAATAAATTAGGTGTAAATGAGACATTTGAAATATAATGCATTGGTAAAATAGAATTGGAAAATTCTATATATAATGAAGAATTTGATATAAGAAAATGCCAGATAAGTCATGTGATTAAGGGTTTAATATGTAGTAATTCATGACTTATCATCGCCCTTGATCTGCAATTGGATCTCGGGTTTGTACACTCGAGTGTACTGTCTAATAGGCTTACATCGGGAGCGAGGTGAAGACAAGGTGTAATTAAGTGAGGGTCTAACCCCGACATCTCATCATACGACCAAGCAAAGACATCTTTGTATTCCTTCAACAAGCAGACAAAGTTACATTTCTCCTCTGAAGATAGGTTAGAGTTTACAAAGGTAGTTTGCTTGGCTTTGTCATTTCCCATATCTACTTCTTCCAGAGTCTCGAGGGTCGACTTGACGCCATCTTCGAGGCGATCTGGAGCATCCCTTATCTGGTGGCTGACTTCGAAGACGTTGACCATGATAGAGTCATCATCATAATCAACATCATCGTCGGACTCCTCGGCATTGCACACCACAGGTTCCCGGATCGTCAAGCCCTTCTGAGTTATTGATGTGACAGGAACCTCAGGCTGCGGCTCATTAACCTCGTTCCACAGATTGTAAACAACTTGCCTGTCGGGCATCTCAATCTTCGTACACCAGGCCTTCGAGGAACGCTCAGCCCAGGGGTGCGTAGCAGGTCCCTTGCCCTTCCCGTCTTCTTCTTTCTTCCTCTTTCTGTCTTCCTCGTTCAGCTTTCTCTTTGAAGGCTTTGGTGTTGACAAAGAAATTTCTGGGCTAGCTTGAATCTCGGGCCAGGCTGGCAACAAGATCCCCTGAGGTAAGGACACGTGCAATTGCCCGCGGGAGCTAGGTGATCATACTCGGCTGCATCAACGATATGGACCTCGGATTCATCAAAAGGGCAGGGGTCAACAACCAAACGTACCATCTTCCCCTTTCTAATCCCCTTGCAACACTGATGATAAGTAGAAGGAACAAGTTGGCACAGGTGAATCTAGGGTCGGCCAAGGAGGATATGATAAGTAAGGCAGCTGTCAAGCACATGGAAGAGGGTGAGGGTGGGGGTGGGGTGTTTGTATGATCCGGCTTGGAGCTCTAGGGTCACGTGACCCATTGTACACTGATTCTGGGCATTAAAGTCATAAATCCTCATAGCTTGAGGGACAATTCGACCCTCGGAGACTCCAATCGCTTTCAGAATAATGAGGGAAATGATGTTAATAGAGGACCCTACATCAACCAGCGATCTTATATATAAAGATGCAATATTTGTGAGTACTGATCTAGAGTTGAAATTTGGATGCAGTCAATTGACCTAAGTCTTACCACTGGGTTGCAAATAGGGTACCTTTACCCGGGCAAGCCTGTAGCCAATTTGGTCTTCAAATCATATGGCCTCTCTAGCATGTACCATGCCACCACATTTATTAAGCTGGGCCATTACATAAAAATCCCTCCAAAATCTATGTTCATTGCTGAAGTTGCTGGCACAATCCTTAACTCTTTCATCAACTTTGCTACTGCATGGTGGTTGCTCTCAAATGTGAAGAACATATGTGACGTGAACAAGCTACCAGAGGGTAGTCATGGACATGTCCTGGAGAGCATTTTGTCTTTGGTGAGACACTGTAATATGGGGTGTGGTAGGTCCAGGCCACATTTTCGCTCCCCATGGCTTATACTCCAAGATGTACTTCTTTCTGGTTGGACTGGTTGCACCGCCGCTTGTCTGGGCTTTAACGCGTTTGTTTGCGGAGAAGAAGTGGATCGGCCTCGTAAATTTTCCACTTATATTAGTAGCTTTGATATCGATGCTGGCGTCGGGTGCTGTGAATTACTGATCTTGGTTAACAGTGGGATTATTCTTCAATTTCTTTGTGTACAGTAAGTACTGAGGGTGGCGGGCAAAATATAACTATGTATTTAGCTTGTGGGCTTGACTTAGGTGTTGTCTTCTTGGCTCTTCTAACAAGCATGACCCTACAACTCAAAGAAAAAGAAAAAAAATTTCTTCCCCTTTTTCCCTTTTCAAAAATCCCTATTTACAATAGTTGACATTCATATATATATATATATATGAAATTAAAAAAAATCTTATTAATTAAAAAACAATTAATAAGATAATTAATATAATATTATAATATTATAATATTTTTTTATCCCATCTTTGCCCTCACCTATTACTATTTAATCAATATAATATAATATATTATATTATATATTATAATATAACATAATATTATAATAATAATATAATATTATTATTATATAATAATATTAATATAATAATTATATTATTATAATAATATTTTATGGGTTTAAAATGTTAAATAAATATTTAACATAGCATAAATATGATATATGTTAGAAGGGTAAAAAGGAAAATTGTGTTCAAGATTTTTCTGACTTTCTTGCTAACCAAACATATTATGCAAGATTTTCATTCAGAATCATTCAATTTTCCGGCAACAACCAAACAGCAACAAGAAACTTATTTTCACTTTCTTTTTTTTTTCATATTTTCTTTTTCCTTTAACACATTTTGACGCTAACCAAACGCAGCCTTAGGTTTTAACTTAAAAAACTTTGGAAAGGGCCGAATGTAATATTTCTGAAATAAAAAACTGTCCGACTGACGATTAGTGGATACTCTATGTTCAGACTTTGTGGCACATAGAGTATATTTTTCTTCTCTTATTTTTTTTTCAATGGAATTAGTAGCGTTTAAAACCAGCGTTGAGAGAGAGAGTGTTTGCTGAAATAACAGACATGTCCTGGACCTTAATTGAGCAAGTGATCTGGCCAAGGCTCGTTAAGATCATCTAAGCTAGGTTTTTAGGTCTAGCATTGTCAGCAAAACTGGAATTGGACATTACTTCTTCATCTGGGCCTATGCCATAATAGACCCTAATACTATGACTGAGTTTGTGACCCAATAGATTTTATATATCATGACATGAGCTAAGATCTCTGAACTTCAGATCAAGAACACTGGCTAGCTAGGCCTAGGCATCATTTTCTAAGCCCATCATCTTTCTGGGGGCCTGCTCAATCTTCTAAAGGCCATAGGCTTGGAGTGAAGCAGACCTTGTTCAGGCCCATTATCACACTTTTGCCTTCTCTCTCATTTTGTTCCGGAGGACCAAAACGAAATTTCGGTGATTTCTGCAAACTTTTAAATATATCAAATTTGAACGAAACTCATTTTATTTGCATGTTAACCTCAATTTTAAGCTTCAACTCATTTTCTTACATGTTTACTAAACACAATGAAAAGGCCTTCAAAATTAATTCCCCAAACGAATTAAAGGAACTGGTTCTTAGAATTAGGGCTGGCAATTTAAGCACGATCCGTTGAGCCCGCCCAATTTAAATTGGGCTTAGATCCAATTTTTGGGCCTGCGGACTTGTCAATCCCGATTTTACCTGAAGTACTTTGGTCCGAGCTTGGGCCAGGCATGTATAAGCCCAGCTTGGCCCGACTCAACCCAATTTTAGTTACCATGCATTTATAATACTATAGGTTTAACATATTTAAGATTATTCCATCATAGCCCTAATTGATTTTATGATTTTTTTTTTTATTGAAAGTATGAAGAATATGTAGCAAAATTTGTAAATATAGATGAATATGAAATTGTAAGAATTTTTTATTAATAAAATAAGAAAAATAATAATAATAAGAATCAGGCTTAATGCTGAGCTTGGGTTTTTTATATTAATTTAGGACTGAGCTTGGGCTTCATTCTTATGCCCTAAAATCGGGCCGGTATGGGTTTGGATATGCATAACACCTCTAATACCCTATGTTGAGCCCGGCCCGACCCGCGAAATTGCTAGCCCTAGTTCGACTGAGTTCCTAATCCAAAATGAATGCCAAAGGAGACCTAAAATTATTACTGCAATGACAAAATAGGCTGCTCTTTTATACTGATTTTTCAGTTACAGTACCTTCTGGGTATATTAATTTTAGCCCGTGTAAGTTCAGTTCTTATGCTCCTAAGCCTTCTCGATGAAAATCAGCTGTGGTCTTGGCTGTGGGGTGATATGTGATTGGATGAAAAATAATCCCAGAACCAATCACAGATCACCCCACAGCCAAAACACAGCCAAGACCATAGCTGATTTGTTTCCCAGCCTTCTGTAGCTATTCAGTTTATTTATCTATTTATTTTTAATTTTTGGTTGGCTATTGAGGCGTACGGATAGGATTTGTTTGGTCAGATTACATTTTCTCCTCATAAAGTTAAATGAGTGATTACATCTTGGTGAACATGGATGCGCATGCAACCCTTGCCAAATGCTTTTATGATTGAATGAATGAAAGCTACAAGCAGACTCCTACTGAAGAAGACAGTGGTGGGGCACTGGGACATAGACTGAATTAGTTTAGGTTAATTTACCAACACTAATAATTATTGACTTAGGTTTGTCGAAATGGTTGGTGACAATAGCGCCCCTAAAGTGTTGATAGGAGCTAGGTTTGTTGACTAAAGCGTTTGAATAAGAAAGTATTCTAGTCAATTCAAAATCCTACTTACCCTAATTCGACCTGTAATTTCGACGTTGTGACCGGTGTTTAAACTCGATATTGGATCGAGGGATCGTCTTGGTCTGATTTCGAGTTGGATCAAGGTTTCAAGGATCGGATCGATCCAATCCGTACCGTATCGGCTTGTCCGTATCGAGATTGGCTAAGACCGGTCCGGTCCTAAGCCACGATACAACTGTTGTATCGTCAGGCTCTGGACTAGACCAGTACAATTGATATTGGTATGGACTGATAGGTACGACTGGTCCAATGATCGGTACACCCATACAACCGGTCCGGTTTTTTCTTTTATTTTTTAAAATTATAAATTAGACGGTCCAAACATGTATCAGTCTGGACCAGTCAGTCCAATTCAAAGAAATTAATTTTAAAAAAAAAGAAAAAAAATTGGCAATACAAACTTTGTACCGAATCCGAAATGCACAGTATTGCTTGTCCAAATCGAGATCGGTTGGGACCAATCCGATCCCTAATCCCGAGACTTTAAATCTTGAGTTGAATCGACCAATTCAAAACATATTCCGTTTTGTCTGAATTTTTTTTACTATTTTGGGATTTGCTTGAGATTGTGACTCATCTCGAACCGATCTCGAGTTGTATCTGCCAATCCGTTTCAAGATCGGCCGATACTTTACACTATGATTGTCACGCGTAAGAATCCTGAGACAGAATCCTGAGACAATGGTTGCCAAGTTGAACAAGACAATAAAAAACCGAACAAAACAAGGAAGTTGCCAAAGTTGATTTATCGTCACCCTAATGACTTGATTAGGAATTGAACAAATCAGGTCTTTACATTGACTATAATACTAATCTAAGAAACGTACGTTGGAGGAAGAAAAACGAAAAAGAAAAAGAAAACTACAAATGATGTTAAGAGAATAAGAGATGTGATCAAAAGCTCTTGATTGATTAGGATTGTATTCGAATAATTTTGTTGTGTAATATTTCATGTATAATGGAACATCACCCACAAAAGCCATAATTCCTAATGGAATTACCATTTAGTTTTCTTATGTTTCTATATTTCTAATTTCTAATAAAACTGTTTATGTACTATTGGGCTCGATTTGTATAGGAGATTATATATTAATATAAAATATACATGTCAATATATTATATTATATATAATAATAATCAATTTTAATCTAAGCTATTTTGCGAGCCGAGCCTGAACCCAAAATTTTTTAACGACTTTTGAGTCGACTCCCAAGCCGAATGAGACAAAGTTCGACTCATCTCAACTCGTTTACAGCCCTAATCGATCAGTCGTGTGGGTGGATATATATACATGGATCAATGGTGTGCTTGCCACAGGCAAAATCGAACGTAATTATCACATAGGATTTATTTTCTCTAAACAACCCAGAATATAATTTTGTTGTTGGGACATAAATTATTGCTAGTAGATCCATTCCACCAAATTTATTGTTATTATTGATGAGATTTTATGATCATTTTTGGGGTGGGGACCTTGTACAGTTGTGCATCCTCCTAAATTCCATGAAAATTCTATCATTGATTCCAGTTTTTTTTTTTTTTTGGGTAAGAAAAACTGAATAAAATAACTAACTTTTTTTTGGATAAGAAAAACTGAATAAAATAACTAACATCTTACAATACAGGCAATGGACCTGCCAAAGTAGTCAAATTTTAGTACATGAGCAAAAAAGAAAGGGGGTTTAGCCAACCAAACACAAGAGCAGTCAATGACATGATTTGCAAGACAATTAGCAACATAGTTTCATTCTCTATAAGTGTGAAGGAATAAACATCTTCGAATTGATCAAGTAGCGCTAACGTGCAATTTAACAGTTCTTGAGCTTCCCAGGGAAATGACTTCTCCGATCTCGAGTCTATTGATGATTCACAGTGAATCTCCTTCAATAATCAGTTTTTTGATACCACAGTGAAGTGCTAATAAAACTCCTTCGTAACAGGCAATCGCTTTAGCAAGTACAGATGTAGTATTGCCAATCTACAGAGCAACTGCGCCAATGAAACTTCCAAAGCTGTCACGGTAGATTGCGCCGGCACCCGCCGGGCAGGGGTATTACGTGCAGCACCATCAAAGTTCAATTTGTAGTAGTCATCGTGCGGAAATTTTCAAGCAACGAACAAGATCTTCTTATCATTCTCTCCGCCACTCTTCAAATTCTAATATAGCATCAGCCGCTGTGAGTCCTATAAGAGACAAAAAAGGAGAATAATTGATCTAGATATGGAAGGCACCTTGCCTTCGAAACTAGCTGAATTTCATGAAAGCCAAATAATCCATAGAAAATTAGCAATTGCAGCAGGAAAGTCAATAATGTGAGTTGGAAAGGTATTACCAGATTTCTTGAAGGTAAGTTTTAACCAATCAACAATCTCACCAACATGTTGATCAAGGAGCCCGCCAGTAGCAACGAACCAGACTGCCCTTGCGAAAAGGGCACTCGAGGAACAAGTGGGAAGTGGAATTCGAGGACTCCTTGTAGTAGACACAATTGTCCATAGATCCGCCAAATGTGCGGTTGAGCACCTCGCCGATAGCCCTATTGAGAACTTTCCAGACAAAGAATTTGAATTTTTGTTGGCATCTGATATGCTAGATTTTGAGTCAAAATGTGTCATTAATAACTTCGATGTCATTTTTGAATGAGTTTGTAGGCCGAAGCGATTGAGAAGTGACAATTGGAGGTGGAGGGAGGCCCAAATAGGTTTTATCAGCCGTATCAGTGCTGTGAAGAGGGATTGATCTAATTATGTTAACCATCTTCTCAAGCCAAATGGACAAAAGCAGTGGCACATCGCAGCAACTGTGATCCGAGTTAATTTCTCTAAGGAAATGATCCTTTCTTTTTGTTTAGTTTGGGGGTAATAAGAATATTCTTGCTTGAACTAATTTTATAGCCACCTCCTTAGGCCAGATGGACAAAAGCAGTGGCACATCCAGCAACTGTGATCCGAGTTAATTTCTCTAAGGAAATTATCCTTTTTTTTTGTCTTTTTTTTTTGGGTGAAGGTGGGGGTAAGAGCATCAGCAATCATCTCTCATCCCCCCTATATTTAAATTTAGGGAGAAAATAACTTTTTGTGCTCTCCAATCATCCGCTATCCCCTCCCCTATATTTGGGGAATCCTAAAGTTTTCCCCAATTTGGTGAAAACTTTAAGGACTCCTAAATTTTCTAACGGCTCTATTGGAATATAATATTCTCTTTAATTTTTTCTAATTTATTAAAAATGACTTTTAGGATAAAAATTAAATTTTTAAAAAGATTTGAGAAAATTTTTAAAAAATGATCGGAGAGTTATTTGTCAAATTTAAGTTTTTAATCCAACTCATCCCAAAAATAAAAAAATTTATAAAAAAACGATTAGAAATGCGCTAATAAGAATATTCCCGCTTGAACCCAGAAAAAATTGAGAAAGAGAAGCTTTTACATATTGGAAAGTACAGTGGAAGGGTATCCTTGTCATCGTATAAACTGTTGAATTTAATATAGGAAACTAACACCAAATGGTGATGACGACGTGAGAAACAATTTGTGACCCATCTGTTCTTGTTTTTTTTTTTTTTGATTCAAACTAGTTGTTTTGGGTGCTTTTGGGACAAAACACACTGGAATTATTGAGTGAGAAAAGCCTCACTTTAGCTTTGACCGCTCTCTCTCTCTCTCTCCACA
>JAUPMG010159781.1:0-10837 GCA_031762675.1 Pachysandra terminalis | reverse complement strand
TCCGTGGTTCAGTGATGAATCTCGAAGGTCGCGTCTCTATATTCGTGCCAATCCCACCTAGGGATTTGGGGTACGGGTTTGGGGCGTGACATGACTGGATCATGCTTGCTAAGTATTCCAAACTCACGCAACCTTTATGTTGCAGGTCAGTTTTGAGTGACGAACACTGCAATTACATTTCTGTTACCTAATTCATTTCATGTTGTAATATATTGGGACTAAGTTTATTTTGATTTATATTGTAAGGCTCTGCTGTAGCCATTTGATCGAGTTTATTTGTTTATTGTATTATCTTAGGAAAACTCTGAGTAGATGAAATAAAGATCGGTTTTATTTTATCTCATTTTATTTTGGTAATGATATGAAAATCCGCGGTCCAGAAATGAATCTTGAAGGTCTCGCCTCGTGATCCATGCCATCCCACCTAGGGATCCATGTTACAGGATCTGGGGCGTGACAGATTGGTATCAGAGCCTAAGGTTTTAAATAGAGTAAGTTTATTATGAAACTAGAGAACTTAGGAATCACCTAGAAACCAGAAGCTAGGATGGAGGAACATAGAAATCAATTAGGTTGTGTGTTGATTGTTTTATGTGAACACTTATGCATGCAAACATTAGGATAGAAGGAGCGAGATTAGAGATCAAATGATTTTATGTGGAGGTCTGCATGGAAGAAAGGGGAGGTCTGCAGTAGGAGAGGCTTCATCCTCTAGGACTAGAGCAGACACTGACCCGCAGTTGTCCGGTATCTACCAGATCTTAGAAGATATTGCTGCGATCTAGAGGAATCAGATGCAGAGGATAGAGGAGAGGCAGATTGTAGCAACTCCTATTGCGTGGTTGGAGCGGTTCAAGAAGTTATCACCGCCCATGTATGGAGGTTTGGGTGAGCCGAGTGAAGCTCAGGATTAACTCATGGATTTGGAGAGGATCTTCTGCACGATGGGATGTCCGGACGATCAACGTCTACCACTAGCCACCTTCATGCTGAAAGGAGAGGCCTTGCATTGGTGGGAGATGGTAGAGCAGACCATCACTACGACCATGTCTTGGGAGTCTTTCCGAGAGCAGTTCTTAGACACGTACCTGTCGTCCAGCTATCGTCAGCAGATGGCTCTAGACTTCATGAGGCTTAAGTAGGGTTTTCACACCGTGGCTCAATACGAGGCCAGGTTTTCCATCATGTCGATGTATGCTCCGCACATGGTGATGAACGAAGAGGATAAAGCCGCTAAGTTCGAGGAGGGCTTAAGGACTGCTGTGCGATCCAAGGTGGTACCCCAAAGGCTCAAGACTTATGCGAGCGTCCTGGAGTGTGAACAATATGTAGAGAGGGACTTGGACTGAGCTGCAGAGCAGAGGAATGACAAGCCTAAGAAGAAAAACAGTTGTCCTTAGCCGTACCATCAGGGTCAGGGCTCTGACCGCCGTCGGAGGAACGAAAGACATGCTAGGACTCCACCCGCTGATACTGTTACCCTGCAACACGAGATACTCAGCGGCAGCCTTTACAGGCTCAGCAGCAGCAGTATTACCAGCGAGACCGACGAGTTTGTTATAACTACGGAAAGCCAGACCACGTGGAGTGAAACTACCGATCAGCAGCGAGGACAGACGGTAGACAGGCACCGAATGGCAGAGTCAATGCCTTGGCTAGTACTTCATTAGCTCCTAGAGATGACCGTGTGTCTAACGCGATTGTTGAAGGTGCTCTACACCTATTCATACCCCTGCACATGTTCTTTTTGATTCTGGAGCGTCGCATTCGTTTTTTGCAGTTCATTCAGGTTATTCTTGGGCCTAAAACCTAGAGTGCTAGAGACTCCTTTGCATGTGATTAACCCTATAGGAGATATGGCTACTCTACACCGGGTATGTCTCGACTGTGTGGTTAGAGTCGGGGATTTAAACTTGGAGGCCGACCTTATGGTTATGGGCTGGTAGACTTCGACGTGATCTTAGGCATGGACTGGCATGCTGCCTATGATGCTAGAGTTGATTGCTTCGAGAAGACTGTTGTTTTCGATCTCCTTGGGGGTAGGCCGGCATGCTGCCTATCATGCTAGAGTTGATTACTTCGAGAAGACTGTTGTTTTCGATCTCCTTGGGGGTAGGCGACTCACATTTCTCGAGACCGAGAAGGATTAGTTTTAGACAAAGTTCTTAGGTGCAGCGGATGGGGCGACGCAGCTATCCTTGTGGGATATTCCCATAGTCCGAGAGTATGGTGTTGTTTTCCAGGAGATGCCGGGATTGCCACCAAGGAGAGATGTAGACTTCTGCATAGGTTTAATGCCTGCCACGTCTCCTATTTCACTTGCGACTTATCGGATGGCTCCGATAGAGTTACGCGAGTTGAAGAGGAACTAGACGGATTGAGTTCGCTGGCTTCATCAGGCCAAGTACGTCTCCGTGGGGTGCACCAGTGCTTTTTTTCACGAAGAATGATGGATCACTTCGCCTCTACGTGGATTATAGGCAGTTGTGGGTTACGCATCACGACAACTTAAGACTCATGACCGTAACTACCCTACGCATGATCTTGAGTTGGCCGCAGTTGTCTTTGCCCTGAATTTATGGTGGCACTATCTTTATGGAGAGGATTTTCAGTTGTTTTCGGACCAAAAGAGTCTGAAATACATATTATCGCAGAAGGACCTTAACACGCGCCAGAGGAGGTGGATTGAGTTGTTGAACGATTATATTTAGACACTCAACTATCATCCTGGGAAGGCGAATGTTATTGCAGATGCTTTGAGCCGTATACCTCTAGGAGTTTTAGCTCAATTGATGCACCAGGAGTGGAACCTGCATCGTACCTTGGATGGGAACAGAGGGAGTGTTCTGTTCAGTATGGTTGCCAAGCCTTCGTTGAAGCTTCGTATTGCGGCTAGTCAGAGGTCAGATCATGAGCTACAGTTACTGGTTGTAGATGACGGGAAACCAGAGTGGACTGTACACACGGATGGACTGATCAGATATCAGGATAAACTATATGTGCTAGATGATCAGCAGATCAGGAGAGAGATCCTAGTGAAGTCGCATAGTTCACGGTATTCTGTACATCCAGGGAGCACGAAGATGTACCGTGATCTGAGGACGACTTTTTGGTGGCCGAGCAGGAAGAAGGAGATAGCTCAGTTTGCTGCGAGATGCCTCACTTGCCAGCAGGTAAAGTCCGAGTACCAGATATCAGCTGGACTATTGCAGCCTCTGCCTATATCTGAGTGGAAGTGGGAGCACATCACTATTGACTTCGTGGTGGGTTTTTCGAAGACTCGAGGGACACTGGACTCGATTTGGGTGATAGTTGATTGATTCACCAAGTCCGCCCATTTCTTGCCAGTTAGCACTTCAACCACAGCGGAGGAGATCGCTAGGCTTTTGTTCGGGAGATTGTACGACTTCATGGCGTGCCAGCCAGCATAGTATCGGATAGAGGTTCACTGTTCACGTCGAGGTTCTGGGAGAGATTGTAGAGAGCCATAGGAACTCAGTTAGACTTCAGCATGGCCTACCATCTCCAGAAAGACCGGCAGACTGAGAGGGTGAATCAGGTATTTGAAGATATGTTGCGGGCTTGTACGTTGGACTTCTGTGGTAGTTTGGAAGAAACCTACCTCTGGTAGAATTCTCTTACAACAACAGCTATCATTTGAGCATTGGTTTGGCTCCTTTTGAGGCGTTGTATGGGAGGCCGTGTCGTTCACCTGTCTGTTGGGCAGAAGTTGGTGAGAGAAGCATTCTTGGACTAGAGCTTGTCCTGGAGACTACAACTAAGGTGAAGCTGATCAGAGAGAGATTGAAGATGGCCCAGGGTAGACAGAAGAGCTATGCTGATCAGAGGAGGACAGACCTTGAGTTTTCTGTCGGTTATCATGTGTTTCTCAAGGTGTCTCCGATGAAGGGAGTTATGCGCTTCAACCGTAAGGGGAATCTTGCACCGAGGTTTGTTGGACCTTTCCAAATACTAGAGCATAATGGACATGTGATGTATAGGGTAGCTTTACCAACGCAGCTCTCTGTTATACATTATGTGTTCCACGTGTCACTACTGCGAAAGTATGAGCCTGACCCGTCGCATGTCGTTGATTGGAGTCAGTTGCAACTACGTGAGGACGTGTCCTACGTGGAGCAGTCTATGCCAGTTTTGGACAGGAAGGAACAAGTATTGAGGACTAAGACTATTCCTTTGGTGAAGATTCAATGGAGTCGTCATGAAGAATCTTAAGCTTCATGGCAACTGGAATCCGAGATTCGGGAACGCTATCCACAACTATTCTCGAACTAAGGTGTGTAATTTCTGGGACGAAATTCTTTTCATGGGGTAGGTTCTAGTGACATAGATCCTTTAACTGATTTATTCCCTTATTTTTTTTATTAAATTATTTTGATTATTATTTTCTTGTGTCTATATAGTTTGTGTACTAATTAAACTTAGGGCTTTATTTGTAACCTGACCTTTAGAATTATGGACCATAGTGTTATTAGTTTTTCTCTTTGGGGTTAGTCTTGTAAGAAGACTTTTTCCCCAACCATTCGAACGCACGAGCTGTGCGTTGAACTAGTCTTGGGGACATGTCCTTGCTTGAGCGGCTGTGGGAGGGAAGTTAGGGAGACAACTCCCTATATCTTCATTCTCACACATTGTTCGTATCACCATTCGAGACTGAGAATTGAGAGTGAAACTGAGATTTTGAATCTGAAATTTTGAGAGAGAGTTGGTATTGTTGCAGTGAGAAGAGAAGGAGAAGAGGAGAAGTAATCGAGTAGGAGAATTCCCCTTTCGCTTGTTTCTACTCACATTCGAATCATTGTAAGTAGCTTATCCGATGCGAATTCATATGCTTATAGATGATGCCTTGTTTTCACCATTTAGGATTGAATAACAGTAACCGTGGTTTTTGCATAAATGAATTCGGTGAATTTTCTGGTTATATGATTTAATCCTTGAGCTATGCTTCTACATGTGTTAGATAATGATGATTTGATGATTTCTAAACTTACTTGCTCGGATTTGGCTTAATCATGCGAGTTGTATTTTCTGCATCTCAGACTTCGAGCTTTTCATGATTAAATGTTGTTTTGAACCTACATCAGAAATACTTGATAGTTTGTATCAAATTGATAATTCGGTTTTTATCATGTTTTTCCTTATGGTTAAGTTTAAGTGATTTGATAAGAATCAAACCCTGAAAACCATTAATTTGGTAAGAAATCGTTAGTGATCAGACTGCCTAGAAAATAGAGTTCTGTATACTGTTACATTGCCATCGAGCACAGTGTAGTACGATCAAGCACAGTGTAGTACGATCAAGCGCAATGCGATCGAGCGTAGTAGGATCGAGCACAACCATGCGATCGAGCGCACAGGGATAGAGCGCAGAGAAGTGCGATTGAGCGTACAGAGCAGGCAGAGACCTATTTGAGAGACAATGTGAGGGTTTGGATGTCTTTTAGCTCGGGCTTAATGGTGCTTCATAATGGGATCAAGTAGGGTCTAGGGTTGAGTGCCAGCAATGACTGAAACCTACTTGTTGCCCTTAGCATGTGCTAACCAATTAAACATACTCCCCAGTTAGTCTCTACTTAGGAAGGAAATGATGGATCCTAATTATGTTTATTTGTGACTTGCATCATAGGAATGTGTATGATGAATCTCAATGGATTATTCACGTATATGGGCATGTGAATAGCTTCTAAGGGGATCTGTCATCTGTATTCCATAGGAGAGTACATTCATACTGTGTTCATATGAAATGTTAAGTGTGCCCGGTTGGTGGGAAATACTAGGTTGTCTAGTCCTGTGGGTTGAAAGGCCTACATAATAAGTTATGGATCATAGTTGATTCATAAGGTCGACTGGACCTTGAGTACCGTACACTCTTAAATCAGCATATGGTGGCATTTGTACCATGGGTTAGCACCCAGAACGAAGCAAGGAACTACCGGTCGTTCCTAGGACACAGATCCCGAAACCTTTCGGAAGCTGCAATGAGGAACACTTAATATATCATGTAAACATAGGCATAAACCACATTGAATTGCATTTCTTGCTTGAGCATACATTAGTCATCTGAATGTTCATTCTCGCATCATAATCATGTCATAACATCTGTTGTTTATCTCTGTTGTTATTACGGTTTATCGTTGGATTTTAGTCATACATGATGATGTAGATGGTGACTGGATCATGCTTGTTGAGTATTCCAAACTCACGCAACCTTTATGTTGCAGGTCGGTTTTGAGTGACTGGACGCTGCAGTTTTCTTTACAGTTTATCTATTAGTTTCAGTTGTAGTAAGTACTTAGGACCATGATATTTGGATTTTTTATGTCAGGCTCTTCTGTAGCCATTTGATTCATTTGATTTGGTTCTTTGTATTACTTCAGCAAAACTCTGAGTAGATGAAATAAAGTTAATGTTTATTTTATCTCTTTTTATTTTGGTAATGATGTGGCAATCTGCGATCCAGAAATGGATCCCGAAGGTCTCGCCTCGTGATCTGCGCCATCCCACCTAGGGATTTGTGTTACGGGATTTGGGGCTTGACAGGAACATATATTAGTCCACACGGGACTTGATAATATTAAATCATAATAGTACTGTATGGCACCACCTCATCCGCAGGATGGGGGTTACCTTTGATGCCCCTTTGCTCCTGGGGTGTGGTGCGAATACTTTTAGTTTGACAGGATTGATATGGTAGTATTGGTACAACATGATTGATATTAATGTTTAATAAATAAATAATTTATTTTCCTGATGCCACCTCACCTGCAGGTAGGGGCAGCATTTACTACTATTAGTTTAACAGGATTGATACAGTAGTATCAGTTTGATAGGACTAATACCAGTTGTATCAGCTTAATAGGACTGATACCAGTAGTATCAGCGTGGTAGGACTAATATCAATAGTTCAGCCTAATAGGACTGATACCAGTAGTATCAGCTTGGTAGGATTGATACCAATAGTATCAGCTTGATAGGACTGATACTAGTAGTATCAGTTTGATAAGACTGATAATCTTTTTTCAATAAATAAGAATAATTTATTTTCCTAGCACCACCTCACTCGCAGGCGAGGTTGCCTTCGACACCCACCTCTACTCTTGGCGTCTGGCACCAGTAGGATTATTCCCAAAGGCATGACATCATGCCTTTGAGATAGTTTTCGTTTATAGTTTTTTTTTTTTTTTTTTTTGTGTGTGGGGGGGGAGGAGGGGTGTAGTTTAACAAAGGCAGCCTTTCAGATCAGTATTAAATGTACATATACATACATAATACACATACGTAAAACTGCACATGTATACACACGCGTGTGTGTATATATATATATATATATATATATATATGTATTTGTATGTAAATGAAACTTATTTTGGTCTATCTCACCTAGTTACTTGGTAAGATTGGGTTTTTTCATCACATGAAGTGATGACATGACTAGATCAAAAACTTGATATGAAGCCAGTTGAACAAACCATATAGAAAATACATAAACATACATAAGCCCATTAAAACGTATATCAATTTTTTCACGTGTACAAGCAATCATCATGGACTCTTAATTACACACATACGCACGCACAGACACACACATATGTGTGTGTGGATTTCAAATAGGTCAATTCATCTTTGGGAAAGATGTCTTCTCGAACTATCCCCCCAATACAGGGCCACTCCCAAAGATGAAAAACAAACTGCTTATTAATTGGCTATGTATGTTCACATTTGAACGAGTCATACTACTCAGAGATGTATCACCAATGTGAAGTTCATCCCCCTATACAAGGTTGGAGTAGTGTACTATTCTATGTACCGGATCATAGTTTCACATGCCTTTCAACCTAGAGGACACAAGCGCCATTTTATTTTTGATCAAAGGGATACTCCCAAGGGATCACCAATGTGACCTTCCTTTGTGATTAATACTTAACAGAATTCTCTGATAATTGGTTATTGGGTATCACCAATGTGAAGTTCCTCACTTATCAATAACAATCACAGTATTTCACTGGTAAACATGCCAGAAGACAAAATTAAGTATATTGGGGTAGTTGCTCCCTCAACTTAATCATGTCGGTCTCCTCAATCAATATGATTATCAAATCATAACTCTCTTGTAATAATTTTGATTTCCAGAAATATGAACTTAGGAAATAGGGTATTACTCATAGACCAAATCCATGGTCAAGAGCCAATGCAGTGCATGTGAGAGGTTGCACATTAACTAAACAATCAAGTTTGTGTACAATGTGAAATACAAATCAAACACTATGTTTGTGATAATCACACAAACAATATGTAAACATGAGAGTTAACTAATTAGGCATCATGTATATGTGAGTAGCCTCAGCTTTAGATATAAGACATGCTAGGATTAGTTTAGAGTCTAGAACAGGCTCAGTCAAAATCTCACCCATCAATTAGAATTCAATATGCATAGCACATGAGTCAATAAAGAAGCAACTATAAGAAATATTCATAATTGAGCAAACTAACACTACATTTGATCTAATCAGGTCAATTATAGGTTGTATGCAAGGTCAGGTCAATTGGACATGTTTGAGGAAAATGGCTAGTTCTAAGACACCTTTACTCAAACTCGGGTCCATAATGAAGTAACTTCCATAAATAATGATAATTCAGTAAAAATAGCACCATAATCAGTCTAATTAGGTAAATATATACTTGTATGTGGACTTTCAGTCAAAAAGGACAAGTCTGGGTGGCTCGGCGTATCTTTCGGTGCCTTGAAGTCAGCCTCGACGCACCCCTCGGCCCATCGAAATGGGTCTCAGCGGACTTTCCAGGGACCATGAAATTCCCAGAATTCTCAGCACACACCTCGGCGCACTGAGCAGGTGTTTCCTAGGTTGATACCCCTACACTAAATGGTCATATCTTTGTGTGTATAAGTCGGATTTGCCTCAAATTTATCTTGTTGGATTTCTAACGAATGGGGAAATCCAACATTACCAAGTTTGAAACATTATGAGCTCAGTAGAATTCTCGAAAAACTGAGGAAGTCACAGGAAGTTTTATGGGTTGATCGGTGAACAGTTCGGCGCGCCGAACCACGAGTTTGGGATATTTGTACTAGATTGGTTCTCACACAATATTTAAATGCAAATCATAATAATGTAAACCTGCATAACATCAAATCTTATACAAAATCAACTATCATGATACCATTAAATACCACTCAAAGAGATCTTCCCAAAATAAGTTCTACAACATCAAAGATATGCAATTTAATCACTTTACTCAAAGAAGATGTCAATGTTCTCCTAATTAAATCAAAGACTATATTGAACAAGATCACTTGCCTGAATCTTGAGATGATCTTCTACCCTTCTCTATGTCCAAGCTCAAACTCCTCTTCTTCTCCAAGCTTCTCCAACCAAGAAGTCTCCAAAACCTTGAGCATACCATGTCTATCATGCATGGAAGAGACAAATAAGGAGAGAGCCATGCCTCTAGGGTCTAGGTCCAAATGTGTTGTCTCAAGGAAAACCCTTGATTTCAATCACTACAATCTAAACTATTGGATTTAGACTTGAGTGAGAGTAGGTATACCCCTCCAACCACCATGTCTTCTCCAATCCTAGTCACACAAGTCAAAACAAAAAAAGGAAACAAACCATCTTGGCCATACATAATAAATCAAAAGGATCAAGGAGATCCTCACCACACATCACAAATAAAAAGGGTCATGCTAGGGTGTGTAGCGCTTCGGTCTAAAAGGCGCGATCACAACCATTCGCATGGCAGGATTAACCCAGTGGTTAATCCAGACAAAGGCAAATAAACATCATAATGGCTAACTAAATCAAGTATACATAATTAAAACGTTAAGGCCGTTATATGATGTGAATTGTTAAGTGAGCCCGAGAGGTGAAAACTATAAGGATTCCTTGTGAGGTTCCTTTGAGGTTGACTATACCTATGGGTTGAAATCCCCATTTAAATAAGTATAGGTTCCTTGCGAGGTCCTAGAAGGTTGGCTAGACCTTGGGTTATGACACTCATTAAATCAACAAGTGGTGGCCTTCGTACCATGGGTTAGCGCCTGAAACAAAGAGGGGGTATCCGGCTACTCCTGGTGACCTATGTCCTGAATTGATTCGTGATAGTTAAGTATGATGATGGTCACTTAACATGAGACATTAGTTTGGTTCATAACATTGCATACTCATTTGTATTACATTGATTGACCATACCATGTTGGGCATTTGAATGATACATTCTCATATCATAATGCATTTCATCCAAGTATCATATTATATCATAATTATCTCATTACTTTACCTTTTCTATTTGTTTTATTTGAGATTTCGCTGGTAGTGTTTTACGAGGATTGGTGAAAGATATGTCACTTACTGGGCATTCAAAGCTCATGCGACTTTTCATGTTACAGGATGAGGTGTGATGAGGATGGATAAGGACTTGAGCTGTTCTTATCTTATTTCAGATTTAGTACTCTATGCTTTTGTGAACCATATATAATTTTGGATGTAATGGGATTATGTCAATTTCTTATGTTGTGTGTTTATGTTGGGATATGTGACTCGTCTAAAGTCACATGGGTTATGTAATTCATTTCTTTTTGCTTCCATACTCTGAGGTTTAATGAAAGTAGTCTTTAATTACTTTTATTATTGTGTAAATGATACTGTGATCCTCGTTGTAATGACTTGAACCTTTAAAAGTATTGTAATCATTCAATTATAATATATGGAATATATCTGTAGATTTAAATGTACATTAGTTACATCACAAGGGTGTTTTCGTAATATAATTTCCAAATTAGGGGCCAAAATGATATTTT
>JAUPMG010159770.1:0-10837 GCA_031762675.1 Pachysandra terminalis | reverse complement strand
TACCTATGGGTCTAGTTCTTAGCTGTCATCACTCCCAATTATGATTTTGTTGTCTTTTGGTTAACATTTAATTTGAGTTATAATGCAAGCTCAACAGTTTTTTTCCCCTATTTTTCTATCTCATTCCTATATCTAGAATTTCAATGACTCTGTGGAGTTGTCCGATTTAAATGGAGAGTGTAATGCCTGGTCAGATGACTTCTTCATTATATGTAAGGGTCTTTAATTGGATTCCCCTTAAAGTTAACCAATACAAATTTTTAGGCTTTTGCACATGGAGGTGACCAGTGGCTACACCCTATTGTAAGTTTATAACTACCTGCACTATAAACTCAATCTCATGCACGAAATCATCTAATAAATTAGAAATATATTTAGATGTGTGCAAATGCAGTGAAGCATCCATTGACTTCAAAACATTGTTCCATCTGAACAGTTGATTAAAGATTAAGTACTGATTAAACATAGTTTCTCCATGCTTCCTTTCCTCATTTATATAGTCTTCTGTATACTTTACTTTTTCCTTTAAACAAGCCTTCCTATTTCATGGTGGTGTAGGGGTATAACACAAGGTCTCAATCTACCTTGCGTAAGCCATAAATTTGAAGCTTTTCAATTATAAGGTGCCAAAATACTATCTTGATATAACCATCTGGTTGTATATTGAATTGTGGATATTCAGATTTGTAAAGTAGTCTATTCTCCTTTGATCATCCACTTCCTTGGGGGTGTAACCTTGTCGAACTTTTCTGTTGTTGCCTACGTATGTTCTTTGCAAATTTATGCTGCTTTGTTTCTAGATGGTTGTGAGCTTTGTGAACTACTTTTTGATTGTCATCATGATGATTATCTTCTATATCCCTGTCGAAGGTACCTTCTTGACATATTTCTTCATTTATTGCTTGTTGTACTACTCCATAACTTCTTTTTGGATCTTTGGAGTCCCTTCTCTACATGCCTGGTGCCGAGCATATGAACTTGGTGTTTTTGTTCTATTTTATTCCTCCAGTGTAACATATTTGCATAAAAAACAATTTACATATTGTGTTTAAGTGAACAACTTGTATTTACCACATTTTCAAACTTTGTCTTCTGTCGTAGGTCAAAGATTGGAAGACATAAGTACTTTTTTCCTCCCATTTAAAGTTTAACTTTAAGGGGATAATTCAAAGTTACTTTTATTGAGGAATAAAAGAACTTTGAATTTGATCTCCCTTTCCTTTAAAGAGCTGAATTGAGAGAGCATCTCTTTCATCTTGATCTTGAACTGATAACTGAGTGAGAACGGAAAAATTGTGAGTTAGAAAAAGAACAGCCCATAATGGTTTAGAAAGAAGAAAAAACAGTCACATCATGGTTAGTAAAATATGTGGTTGCAAATGCTGTCACATACCGGTCAATACCCTTATGTCTGACATTGTCTACATAAGTTGGGACTGGCCTTCAAACATCGCTTATGTGAGAGCATATCTGAATTTGTTGTTGCATTTGACAATGTTTGATATGTTTTTATTTTCCGTTCTTTCGGTTAGATATGTCAATTTATTACAAATTAAATTATACAACTGACAAACTTTTCAGGCATCTTATGGTCTTTTTTATTGTTAGTAGGAACTCTTAGACTTCTCATTTTTGGGAGTTGGCCACTGTAATAATTAATGCCAGCTAAATCTTGTAGCAAGGTCTCCATCTAGTGTGACATCTTGCATATGAGATTCTCAACTATTTTGTTCAAGAGAGACTTTTTGAGAATATTTTCCACCACATGTACCTTCCACGAACAAACTAGTGAATGCAATTAGAATGATGTTCTGAAATAGCTTCACGTGATGTGTTGGACCTTTGAAGTACTTATTCATAGTACCTTTAAAGTACCTATTCATGCTCTTAATTGTATATTGAATGGAAGCATTGCCATCTGTAGCAAATAAAGGATTTAATATTAGATAGAAAGCAAAGAGAAGGAAGAGAAGAAGGTGAAGAAAAGAAGAAGAAAGAAGAGAATTGATAGCTGGAAATGATAGGGTTGACAGGCCTATCCCATTTTTTATTTTTTTATTTAAATAAGCAATACAAGTTAAAATTACGTAAGACCCCTTAACTTAAAAACATGGTTTATTTTGCTTACCAAAAAAAAAAAAAAATGGTTTATTTACTCTATTTTTTAACACTCCCCCTCTAGCTAAGTATAAATGTTGGACATGCTCAGCTTGGGAAGAATGTAATCAAGTCTGTCTTTCACTGCTCTATTTGTCAAAATGTCGGCCAGCTAATCTTCTGAAGGAACATAAGGAAGACATCTCCTGGGATAAGAGCCTATCATGAATGAAATACCTATCTACCTCCTCAATATGTTTTGTTCTATCATGTTGAACTGGGTTATGAAGAATAATGATGGCATCCTTATTGTCATAATATAACTTCATGGGAATGGTGAGTTTAATGCCCAAATCTCTCAGTAGAATCCTTAGCCACTACAGTTCTGTAACTCCATGTGCCATGGCTCTATCCTTGGCTTCAGCACTTGACTTGGGCACAATCTGTTTGCTCCTCCAAGTTACTAAATTACCACCAACCATTGTACAGTAGGCCGTTGTGGATCTTTTATCATCTACACTACCTACCCAATGGCCCCAATCAGGATCTACATATGCCTCTATTATTAGATGTTTGTAATCAAAGAACATCAATCTCAGATTTGGAGTCTTCTTTAGGTGCCTAAGAATCCTCTCAGCTGCTTCAAGATGGGGAACTTGTAGAACATGCATAAATTGGCTGACAACAGTTACTGCATAGGTTCTGTCAGTCCATGTCAAAGTCAAGTACAATAACTTCCCCACCAATTTTTGGTGCATCCCCTTGTCTTTAAGGAGATCGCCTTCAGCTTCATAAGCTTTTGCTTACGATCAATAGGTGTGTCAGCAGTTTTAGCACTCATCTTTGTTGTTGTCTTCAGGAGATCCAATGTGTATTTCCTTTGTGACAACAAAACACCCTTCTTGGATCTAGCCACTTCAATTCCTAGGAAATACAAAGTTTTTAAATCTTTGATTTCAAATTCTTTTGCTAAAATTGCTTTTAGCTTCTGAATTTCTGGAGCATTATTACCAGTCACCACAATGCCATCCACATGCACTATTAATGCTTAACTAATTCCCCATCTTTCTTCAAAAATAATGTATGGTCAGCATTACTCTGTGAAAAACCATAGCGCTTCACAGCTTTAGTAAACTAGTCAAATCATGCTCTAGGAGATTGTTTGAGATCATAGATGGACTTCTTCAATCCGCAGCTTTTGTCCACCTGAAGCAAGCTTAAAGCCCAGAGGAGGCACCAAGTGGACTTCCTCCGGTAAATCCCAATGGAGAAATGCAATTTTCACATCTAGTTGATACAAAGGCCAATTAAACACCCGAACTTGGACATGCTTGATCAGTGGGTTTTTCCCTCACTTGGGAAAGAGGACAGATTCTGTACAGGACTGTGTATTTCGCCACCTTGTGGAGTATCTGGGGAGAGAGGAACATGAGAATCTTTGAAGATAAGAGTCGAAGCTTGGGGCGGTCATTGAAGCTATTCTTAATTTAGTGGCATCATGGGTTAGCATTTTGCCGGAGTTCAAAGAATTCAGCTGGAGTGATTTTATTAGATGCTGGAAACTGTGATTTTTATGTAAACCAGGGAATTGGGTCTCGGTCTTGGGGGGAGTGGTTCTTGTAGATTGTTGTTACTTTTTTTCTCCCTTCTTTGCTTTTGTAATCTTTTTCTTTTTTTGGTTTCCCCTCTTTGGGGAACCTTTTGTCTCCCTCTTTTTCTAATAAATTCATCGTTACTGATAAAAAAAAAAAAAATAATAGAAGAAGCTACTATTTCATGTTCAAGCTTTCTTTAACTTCTTTGTTTTTTTATGCCTCCTAGAGCCTGCATATGAACATAAAGCCCAAAAGCATTTGCTTTTAGCTTTGTCAGGCCTAACATTTGTGTGTCCTCATAAAACCTATTTTGAAATCCATGCATGGCAGCCTTAACATGAACTACATGATTCTTGATATCACTGATGCACTTTGACCCACTCTTCAAGATAGCTTTTTTTAAAAGAAATTTTTCTTTGTTAATTTGAACATTTGATTTGTAATCACATTAGCTTTTAATACTTCCTTGACCAAGTCCATGAACTCCGCCTGCTTTGTTAAAAGGTCCAAAGAGTTTTCTTAACTTTAGGATAGTTATTATTGGCTGAATGAATCACGGGACTGTGTGATATGGTTAAATAGAGAAATTGAACTTCAGTATTGTAGCCAAGTACATAGGGACCAATTCTGAAGCATCTCATGACATTCTCTTGCTGTTATTCCGTCTCCAGATCCATTTGATAAGATTTCTCCACTAGCTAATCATATGGCCACTATATTTTTCCCAATCTCTATAGAATCATGGCATCTCAAAGTTATGCAATTTGGATGTCTGAGTGATTTAAGTTTTTAGTACACAGTTGCATTCTGTTGATAGTATGAATAGTCATTGAAAGGTGAACTCTCTCTTATTATTATTTTTTTCTGATGAATTATGAAGTATTATTAGAAAAGATGGACGAGAATGTTAACAAAAAAGCCCAGAAAGACGGTAAAAGAAAAAAGAAAAAACAAAAAAAATAGCAAAATGTATTTCCAAGATGGTCCATATAAGTCTTACCATATCAACACCCCATGAGCACCTTCTCTGTAGGGACTCCTACAAAATATCTTCTTGCACTACTCCACCCTTTGCCAACTTGTCTGCCATGTCACTAGCTGATCTTGGAAAATGATTAAATGAGATGTTCAGTTTTGGTGCCAAGAATTGAGATAACCAAACAAGATGGATAAGCCTCCAAGAACAAATCCGACACGTGGTGGCCCAAGAGATAACTGTATAGGAGTTACCCTCCACATCCAAATATGAATATCCTTGAGTCCGTACTTCTTTCAATTATTCTACCAAAGCATGTAACTCCCCGCTGATTGAGACTCCCTCCCCAATAGGGCCAAATAATATGCCTTATAAGGTCTCTAAAAGTGACTCTAATGCCGGAAGGCTCTAGATTTCCCAAAGAGCATCAATCAAAGTTTTAACTTAACGGCACCAAGAATAGGGCGTTGCCAAGCCCAACCAAACTGGCTTGTCGTATGAAAGGAGAGGAAAAAGAAAGGTCTCCCATGCTCGAATAATCTCATACTGATATACCTATGAACTCTGGATGGAGGACCGACCAGGATATAACAATCATCATCACCGACTCAATGATTGACTAGATAGCAGATACTAGTGCTCATGCCCTCGAATACCTGTTTGCTCTTCTCCAGCTATAAAGCCCAAAGGATGGCATGACATAAGGACCTATACATCATCTTGCCTTTTACTCCCAGTCCCAGAAATCTCCCCTGACAAAAACATATGGATACTCTATGGAAATACCTAGTCCACCCCAATCAATCAAATAAAGGGACACCGGACATCATGTGCCACAACATAATACAGAAACAAATGGTCCAGTGGCTCTCCATGTCTGAGACACGTAATACACACATGGGGTGAAAGAGCAAAATGTTTCCTTCTTTTCTGTAGGGTATTGCAGGTATTAATTTTATATAAATTGAGGTTCAGGCAAAACATTTGATTCTAGGGGTATGTGGCTTCCACAAATGATGAAAAGATAGGGGGAGTTTTTTGATAGGTAAAAGTAGCCTTTATATTATAAGACCAAATGGTCAATCAATACAAAAAAATATATATGTACCCTATACAAACAGCATACAAAAAGTATATATGTACCTGAAACTCCATACATCTTTCCCCCACCAAGTTAACACAATACCAAGGTTATCAAATCGTGAATCGAATCGAAAATCGTTAGGGGTTAGTTAGAATCAAATCGTAATTTTGAATTGTAAATCGTAAGATTCATAGTAATTTTAGTATTAGTAGGGTTTTGGGTTTAGGTTTTGGAATTTCTCTTAGGAAAATCACTTTTTATTGTTTAAAATACATAAACAATAATTCTTTATGTATATTTAATTGTTTTAGAGTACTATATTCTATATAAACAAGGATCAAACTAGAAAAAGGAAAATTGCTCAATAAAAAAGAAGAGGTCATTTTTCTTTGGTGTTGCAGAGTTGAATCGAATGAATTGTACGATTAGATCGTAGATCGTAATATAGATTGTAAGATTCAAACATAAACCGATTTCTTCACTGATTTGAATCTCTCTAGGGTCAAATTGAATCGAATCGTAAGGTTCATACAATGAATCATAAGAGTTTAACAATAGAGCACAATACTATACTAATCCCAAAATAACCCCCCCATAAGCAATCAAATTTCATGTATCTGATGCCCTCGGATTCTGAGTAATTGGATACCCAGAAATATAATAAGGACAAGGTCTTGTCAATCAGCTTTTGAGTACTTGATTCTTTTTCTTCAAAAATACTGCAATTCCTTTCGCACCATATCATCCAAGCGATTGCTTCAGGGCAAAAATTCCACACGATTGAACTTCTTGCACCCCTCTTCTTCCTCCTCCAGCCTCAATTACTTAACTCTTCTTAAGCCTGTAATGTCTAACCCAACTTAACTTAAATCTGTTAAGAAAATCATTCCAAATGCTCCAAGTTACCCTCACAGTAGATAAATAAATGTGCCACCGTAGTAAAAAGATACACTAGCTGATAAGAGCTGAAAGTTAGCAGCGGTGTTGAAGGTGGAATCGAAAACTTTTGAAATTGCAAGGAGGAAGTTTAACGGCAAAGAGGTATTGAAGATCACTGAAAGTTTCAAAGATCGGACTGCTGTCGTTTCGATTCCTTGGGAAGATTGTAGTTGGTTTGTCCAAGGTGTAAAGGCAAGTTTGAAAAGGGAGAGGGAACAGTTCGTCTTCGGCTCCCGAAGAACTGAGCTCTCGGTTTTAGTCCTGGAGATCAGGGGTAATGTTGAAGGAAGATTTATCAAGTTATTGGATATTCTGGGGAAGGGACAATCCCATTGCATTTACTTCCCGGAAGGTGTTGATGGCAAAGGGTGGAAGGATCTGCTACATTGTTTGGTGTGGAGATTGGGTATCGTCCTTCAAAAGAGTGGTGTTGAAATGCGGAAGGCGCTCTCTGGCTCAACTCCGGCTAAGGATCCGTTAACTCCTGCTTCCTCGGCAATGATAGATGGAGACGTTCCAACCATGACTGGTGTAGAGGTGGTATGTAACAAGGAGGGGTCGAGTGGAGTTCCGGATCAGTTTCCGAAAGAAGCTTCAATCCGAAATCATGGTTTTACGGTGGTTTGTGACAATTTAGATTTGTCTGATAATCTTGGGCTCTTGGGAAGATGCTTGGTCAGGAGGTTTGAACTTGAAGGGGAGACACCTCCAATCGGCATAGTGAGAGAATGGGTGGTAAAGGAGTGGCCAGGAGGTAAGGGTATTGGGATTGACGAACTATCTGCAAATTTATTTTTATTTACCTTCCCGTTGAAGGAGGAGGCCGGAATGACTTTGGAGAAGGGCCACAGATTTTTGGGACCTTATTTCCTATGTCTGGATTGGTGGAATACTAGGTCGGTTGCGAGTTGGATGGAGTTAAGGACGATCGTATTTGGATCAGGGTGGTAGGGGTGCCACTCCACCTTTGAACGGATAGTGTCTTCACTACAATTGGTGAACTTTGCGGTGGTTATATCCGTTTGGACAAAGCAACTATGGATCGGACATGGTTTCAGTGGATTCGGCTGCAAATCAGGAATCCGCCATGGAAACGTAGAAGACACCAGATTTCTTTGAGATACCACAACGAACGATTCCATTGCGCAGTTTGGTGGGAGGAGAAGCCGATTCGCAAGGCCGTCGTTAACTCCATCGTCATGTGGAGCAACTCTTGCTACCGGAAAAAAGGTTTTTCCGCTGGTAACTCAGGATGGAGAGAGGTTAAAGAAGATGTACGTCCTGTTGGGCCCACTAGTAGACACGTGGCCAGGAAAGACCACATCTCCTCTGCTCGACAGTGCAAGTGGTGGGGACTGATACTTTTCAAACTCAAAATTTGAATTTGAAAATCCCAACGATTTGGCAAGGGATGGGCCAGCGGAGTTGGGATTAGCCTTAGTGGGCTTGGACCAGGACAGGGGTATTCAGACGCGGGTTTGACCCAATATCTTGAGAAGAAAGGTAAGGGCCATTATGGGCCTTCCTAATGTTGTTTTTGGGCCAAAGCCTGGCCTGGAAACATCGTATTTTAAAGAAGGAATTTTCGATGGAGACAAATCCAGACCCAATAGGGTTTATTCGTCGATTGCTAATAAAGGTTATCAAACGACGACTGACCTGGGGGATGAAACGGTGCCGTTGCGAGAGGAGTTGGATTCTTCCTTTCTCTCCCACAGGGCTTTCTCGTCAGGTTTTGAACCTTGGTGGGAGGATGATACATCCAAATCTAACGCAAATGCAATTGTGCTACAGGCGTTGAAGATTGGGGATTTTGGAACTAAATCAAAGTGAGCTTCTATGGGGGCGATTTGAAGAAAGGCGTTGGCCGACTCATTTACTTTGTGAAATCGGAGCCACTTTTCTTCGTTCTTAATGATTCTATTCACAAATCACCCTCTCGTACTCTTCTGGTGGCTGGCAATTATTTTTTAAGGCGTGGATTCAGGGACGATTCAAACCATTGGAGTGGGTGTCTCGAGATGTAGGAGCCTGTCTTCGCTGCGAATCAGCTTGACAACCATGGCGTTGATCTCGTAAGTATGAAGGATAGCGACTTGGCCTTATACTTGGTTCCGTACGAAGACCTCGGGCGCAGGTTAGAGATTGAAGAGGAAATTTTACCCCTGATCCTATACCTTTAAGCAGTAGCTCTGGAGATGGCCCCAGTCTTGAAGGAACAGGAAATCTTACTGAACTTTTGGATGAATTCATTGAAGAATCTACAATCTCTGACGAGAGGGATATCTCTGAATGGGTTTCGAACAAACTTATGAACTTCATAGGTTTTGCTGGCGTATCATGGGAGGGTTTTTAGGCGGAAACCATGGATTTGTTCGTCGCTATAGAAAAAAAGAATAGAGGGGAAAGTGCAATGAAAATAAAACTTAAGAATGAGCTTAAAAGGCTGAGTTGGGGAGTTAAGGAGAAATCTAGTCCGGGGAGACTCGGATCTGATAGAAGGAAGGAAAAAATGGAAGATTTAGGGGGGTTGTTAGAGTATTTATGAAGACAAAGATTCTATCTTGGAATGATAGGGGAGTTGGAGATAGAGACAAGAGGAAGATTATTAAAATGTCCCTGAAGGAATGAAAACCAAATATAATAATGTTTCAAGAAACTAAACTCAAATTGGTAAGTAAGGAAGTGATGTTTCAACTTTGGGGTTATAGAAATGTAAACTTTGTTCAGAAACCTGCTTTAGGTGCTCTGGTGGTATCCTTCTAGCTTGGAGAGAGGATCTATTTGATCTGACTCATTCAATAATAGGGGAGTTTTCTATCTCGGTGATTTTAGCTGTGAAAGGACATAATGGTGGAGATTTCAGAATGGTGTTAGCTGTCTTTGGCCGTACAGATCATACTTTGTTAGATAATATGTGGGCTGAACTAATGAGCCACAGAAATGGGAGGAATATACCTTGGTGTGTTGGAGGGGATTTCAATATTATTAGGTTCTGTTCGGAAAGAACTGGGTGTAGGAGATTGAGTTCTCATATGCGGGAATTCATGGAATTCATTGATCAAAATGAAATCGAAGCTCAGTTAATTGGAGTGGAATTTACTTGGACCAACAATCATATAAGTTCTAAATTGGACAGATTTTTAATGTCCCTTGAATGGAGGAGACTTGTGCAACTGTCCAAGCTGTTGCACTTCCAAAGCCAACTTCGGACCATACTCCAATTATATTGATTTACGAAGACAAGCTAAACAAAAAGTGCCCCTTCCATTTTTGAAAATTTGTGGTTGGAGGAAGATAACTTTGTGGAACTAGTCAGTAAGTGGTAGAATGGATTTAGAGTAAGTGGTTCTCCAAGTTTCATTTTCTGTAGAAAACTGAAGTTACTTAAAGAGGAGCTTAAGAAGTGGAATAAAAACAAACTGGGGAGAGTGGAGAATAGAATGGTGGACTTTTTTGGCAAAATACAGCAGCTGGATGTTTTGGAAGATAAGGGGGAGATGGGTAGGGAGGCGAGATTGGAAAGGGAACAACATAAAAAAAACCTTGTCAAGGTTGCTAAGATGGAGGAAATATGCTGGAGACAGAAATCAAAGGCAATTTGGCTGAAGGAAGGGGATAAAAACACTAAATTTTTCCACAAAATGGCCAATGCACGGAATAGGGTGAACACTATTAGAAGAATCGAGGTACACGGGGCAGTACATGAGGAGGAGAAAGGGATTAAGGAAGCTATAGAGGCATATTATAAGAACCTATTTCGGGAGGATCGTAGATATAGACTAGTTCTTGATGGAATGGAGTTTGAGATGCTTTCCGATGAGGAGGCATATGGTTTGGAGACGAATTTTTCCAAAAGCGAGGTGTGGGGAGTCATTAAGGACATGAATGGGGATAAGGCACCAGGTCCGGACGGTTTCACCATGGCTTTCTACAAGAAGTGTTGGGAGGTGATCAAGGAGGATGTCTTGAATGTGTTTCAGTGAGTTTTTTGAGAAAGGCTGTTTTGATAAGAATGCTAATGCAACCTTTCTCGTCCTTATTCCTAAGAAGGAAGGAGCTACAAACATTTCGCCCGATCAGTTTGGTGGGGAGCTTATACAAGATTATTGCTAAGGTTCTTACAAATAGACTTAAAAAGATTGT
>JAUPMG010159759.1:0-10837 GCA_031762675.1 Pachysandra terminalis | reverse complement strand
TTATTAAAACTCTTTCACCCATAAATCCTATCTCTTATCCCTAAAAATCCCTTAATTGTTTGGACTATAACTCATCAATTTAAATTTGTATTATTACTTAATTATCCAATCCAATAATCCTCTACTTTTATTAAACAATTTAAATTTCCTTTTTTAAAACTCTTCTTCCACTCCACTCATGTTTTAGTATATTCCTTTATTTTTTTTCAAACTCTTCCACCCTACCCACGCTATTTTTATTAAAACTCTTTCACCCATAAATCCTATCTCTTATCCCTAAAAATCACCTATTTTTTTGGACCATCAAATAAAGAAATCTAAATAAATTAAAAAATTATTAAAAAAATAACTAAATAAATATCAAAATCTTAAATTTTATTAGTTATAAAAATCTTACTAACGAATTAATTGAAGAATCCAACTAATAAGAGAAATCAAGAATTTAATTATCACCTAATAAGATAGGCCAAGAATTTAATTATCAAATCTCTAAGGGATTTAAAGAACCTCACTAAGTTTAGAAATCATAGTAAGCTTATTAAATCAAGATTCTAACTAATTAATAAATCGATATTTAATTAATTATAATAGTATTATTTCATACTTTTAATTTTAAGATAATATTAGGATAATCTTTACAAGATAAATTTAAAATAAAAGATAAGTTTAAGATCTTTTATTACTAGGTTGAAAAAGCAACATGCTAATTTTTTTTATAATTAATAATATAATAAATATTATTAAAAATTATATAACTAACTTGTCATATCCTAGGTTGCCAAGTTTTAAACTGTTAATATAAATTTTACGGGATTTAAAGAACCTATTTAAGTCTAGAAATCATATTAAGCTTATAAAAATCAAGATTCTAACTAATTAATAAATCGATATTTAATTAATTATAGTAATATTATTTCATACTTTTAATTTTAAGATAATATTAGGATCATCTTTACAAGATAAATTTAAAATAAAAGATAAGTCTATCAAGATTCTAACTAATTAATAAATCAATATTTAATTAATTATCATAATATTATTTTATACTTTTAATTTTAAGATGATATTAGGATAATCTTTACAAGATAAATATAAGTTTAAGATCTTTTATGACTAGGTTGAAAAAGCAACATGCTAATTTTTTTTATATAATAAATATTATTAAAAATTATATAACTAACTTGTCATATCCTAAGTTGCCATGTGTTAAACTGTTAATATAAATTTAAATAAAAGATAAGATAATATAATAAATTTTATTATGTTTCATATTTTTTAATATAACATGTATTATAAGATCAGCCTTCTTGTGCAACGCACGTGTACTTTTGCTATATATAGACATATAATGTTATATTTCTTTTTAAAAAATATAAAAATTTTTCTTCTTTTTTCTATTTTCAACGTTTTTATCTTTAAAAAAATATATTTTTCTTTTTTTATTTTATTTTTTGGTAGTATTTTTGATTTAATGGTGACCGGAACTCAACAAATTGAATTCAAGATGGATTGGGGCTCAGTAGATTAATTTATCTGGGTTGTGTTGAGTTTGGGCCGAACCCAACCTGAGTAGAATCCGGCCCAACATGCCCAATTTACAGCCCTAACTGAAAGTAGAACTTTGCGGTAGAACAGGGCAACGTTTGTTTGCGAGTGCGTAGTTACCTAATTGAGAAAGTGAAATATGTCATAGTGACATGAAAGGAACTCCAACCTTTTTGACGCTATAGCCTCTTCTCATGTTTTCTTCTTTTAGAAAAGTCTTCCTAAAAATCGCTCTGTACTCCAATAAGGTCTTTCTCGGCAACCGAAAAGTGATCAAGTCATTCGGTTTTGGCTTGATACATGGCTCACCACAGAACTCGCTTTCGAGTTTGATTTACTGCGACCCATTGTTCTTCTCCCTGATGCATCACCTGATATACTCATTTGGAGACCTAACAGCTCTGGTTTACCAATCTCTCACGCGCCAGGAGAACCCTGTACTTAGCTAGCTCAAAATCAATACGGGTGGATCCTCACCGGTCTCATCGGGACATTCTGGGGCGAGGGCAATCGCAATAGATCACGTGGGCCGCTTCCCTTCGGGCTCTTATTCCTATATGGGCATTACTTCAAACTTGTTGGCTGAGGCACATTAATTAAACCTGACTTACATGTATGAAAATGTTCCAGTCATTTTAGAAACAGATTCTCAGATCTTATATCAGGCAATCCATGCAAACAACCGGGTACCATGGGAGTTACAAAACATACTAAACTTGGTATAACAACGGATGATAGGGCGAGCAGCACCGACTCAAATACAATTTACCCATCAGGAGAGGAACTCCTGCGTCGACTGGGCAGCAGGATTTGCTTCTGAACATCACCTTACTGATTTGGGCTTTACTGTTCCGCCATCCAAATTGATGGACCTTTTGTATGGGGATCGGCACCATATATACCCGTAGGCTGTAATTAAGTGTATATAATCAATAAAACTACTCCTTTTTGTTGGCTCAAAAAAAATATTAAAGGAAAATAAAAATAATAATTTTTTTTTTTGCTTAATAAAAAATCTCAATGGTATAATTGGAATATTAGAAAATACATAAAAATAATAATATTTTTTTTCACTTAATAAAAAATCTCAAGGGTATAATTGGAATATTAGAAAATACACTAGGTCTAACTAAAATGTAGTTGCTTATATTTTGCACTTCCTCACAAAACATAGTTTATGAGTCCAAAAAATGTCATGTCATCACCCTTAGATTTTCTTAACTGGCATTATCTGCTAAACTGAAAAAATTATATATTTTGGTTTTAACATACACTTCCACGAGCAAGAAGAAGATTAATAAGGTGAGCTCCTTATTATTTATGTGTTTAAAAGCGAAGGGAATGATAACGATGGTACAAGGGCACTTTGTGGGCGCACGCAGTGTAGCAAGGAGCGCAGGAGCCTTTTTTTCTTTAGAGTGTGGCTCATCCGGTCAGGCCAAGTTGATTGATTAGTTTGGTTTGATGGTTCGAACATGCCTGATTTTGGTTGATATTCCAATCGGACACACCTGATAGATCAAAGAGACCTGGACCATCAGATGGCGCGTCTGATCGTGTTCGCACAATCGGGACCATCCAATGAAGTTGCACCTGATCAGAAAGGTGTCAACCGATTAAGTGTCTCTACATGGTTAGATCTAACCATAGGATCATGCTTTCATCTAATCAATGATGGATGAAGGGGTACATGCCCTTTCGAATTTGATCAAGATCATACATGTTGGTGAACAGGTATATGTAAGTCTATAAATAAATTATAGGTCAAGACAATTTCAAGCATCCAGAATCATCCAATTCGATCAAGTTCAAATTTGATGATAAGAGAGAGATCCAGATCAAATCAAGAGATTACACCAAGGCTTTCAATTGAGTGATTGGCATCATCAGTTCTTATACATAGTGTCATATTATGATCGGACGGTACACATCCGAGAATCACAACAAATCTTGATCAAAAACTTTATCGTATCCTATAAGAATTTCTCACTAACTTCTAATGCATTCACAATCTTGATCAATAGAGAGAAACTTGTCTAAAAAAAACAAACCAATCATATCTTAAACTTGTTGATCAGCTATGCAAATTATTTTAACTCTTTATACTCCTAATCCTTTATTATTTTTCCAACAAAAAGAATCTCTCTCTCAAAATTAGTTACACAATGTGTTCCTTCAGTCTTCAAGCATGGTTGAATATTACGTGATTAAAAACGTATCAAATCACAAACGCAACTTTGTGAATTGTAATTGATTTATTTTCTAGATGTATTATTTTATTATTCTTATTCTTATTTTAGAGGGTTCTTATATTTTAAATAAGTTATTTATAAAATAAAAAAACAAGTTGAACCAGAGAATCCGTATCCATTATCCTTTTTGGTTATTTGACTGAACCGGTTCTGTTAACATTGCTTAACATGCAACACTGTCTTTGTGATATAAAAAAAAAAAAATACTATAAAATAACAGGTGGTGTCTGCCTAGATGGACTCAATTAATTACATAATTATGCGGAGTTAATTATCCTCTCCGGTCACAAATCAGAATAGTTGCATGGGATACAATTTTTTTAAAGGGTCTTTGGGTAATTTTAAGAGCCGTAATTGGCATTGGTCCCCTACGCGGAGAAGTGATTCTAACTTAATTATTGTGAATTTTTTTATAAAAATTACTTTTAGATGGAAAGATTGTGGTGAAGACGGATTTGTAAGAGACTAAATATATTATAATAGAATGACAACTAGAACATATAGACCAATAGAGTCATCTATTCAGAAAAAAAATAAGGAAGTTTGTATCAAGACAGTCTAAATTGTCGCGTAACTGTTCTATCAAGAGCATTTCTTGTCAATTTTGACCTGTGGAGAAGACAAAGAGAAGGGGCTAGAAGGAAGGGGATGTTGCAATAACTGAGAAAGATAGGTAGAATGCAATATCAGAGCAGTAAAACCTCACAGTTTGAAGACTATTATCTTTTTTTTCTTCAGTGTCTTTACTTACTGTTGTTTCAGTTTTAAGAGTTTTTTGGTTTTAATTCAGATCTTCGATCCTCTTCAATGGAGGATGGGTTCTAGTATTTGTAGAGAGTTTTCCACTCCAAATAAGACAAGTATCACTCGGCTGAGCGTTTATCCATGTAGAGAACTCAAGGTTGAGTGATCAATATATTCTCAAATCAAGAACAACTATATTCTTACAGGGTGATCAATGTATTTTCAAATTACCCATGTAGAGAACTCGAGGCTGAGTGTCTCATCAGGGAATTCGTTTTCATGGTCAATCGTCCCTATAACGAGGAGGTTGTTTTGAAATCTCTAAAGGTTCATGGTGAAGTAAGAGGACGTTCTCAAAGTCCGTGAGAAACCTATCTTGAGGAAATACGTCTGAAAATGGCGTGCTTTCAACTTCTAAACTCTTTTCACTGAGGATTTACTTCCTAGAAGTGAAAGTCTCAAGATATGACTCGAAATCAATTCATAAGAATGAATGAAAGTGGCTTCGAGTCCCAGTTTGTAATTCGGATGCATAAAAGACTACATTCGAGGGGGTAGACCCTAGTATGTGTCATTCGAGGAGGACAAAATCCTTAGTCTTTTGGAGGGTGACAAGCCCTTTGACAAATTGATCATCTCAAGGTGGTTAGCTTGGAATTCGCCGCAGGAGGAAGGAATATTCCTCTTTCGAATTCGCTTTTGGAATAAAGGGACATACCTCCTTCGAATTCATCATCTGGAGGTGGTTAGCCTGGAAAGACTTCCTTCCGAATTGTCCGTCGAAGTTGTCTCTCGAATTTGTCCGTCGAAGTCGTCCCTCGGAATTTTCCGTCGATGTTGTCCCTCGGATTTGTCCGTCAAGGTTTCCTTAAGGAGAAGGAATATACATGCCTTGTGATCAAAGCATAAAAAGTGATCCTTCGAAGTCTATGGATGTGATCCAAAAGTGACTCATGAGTTAAAAGGTATAGAAAATTCTCTCGATGATCATTTTTTGAGTAAAAGTACCTTTAAAACGTAAAGGTATGTAATAAAATCACTCGAAGTCTGTTCTAGAGAGCAAATAGATGTGACTTCGAGGATCTATTGAAATGTTAACTATTTGAGAAGTCCATTAGGGGTACCATGCCCCTAAATGTGTCTCTTGAGAAGGATAAGGTTCATCGATCCTCGAATATTTCAAAAGAAAAGAAATAACGTGTTTGTTGGGTTTGGGATACGTGGCATTCTCCTACAAGCTAGAATTTAAAAAGGTTGCTTCTCCAAGAAATTATTGTCTTTTTAGTGATAAAAACGGTCAGATATATCTGAACCGTTTCAAATATCACATTTCCACCAAACGGTCTAATCACTGTACGCATCTGCTGATAGCTGACACATAAAAAAGACGAATGTACCGCCGTTACAACTTTAATGAATGATACAGTGTATGCGGCTATATCCAAAACATGTGCACGTGCTTCTACGAAAGCGCCACGTGTAAAGTAGGGTTTAATTAGCCCGCCTAATCACCAATAACATTTGGCAAAGACCTAAATGTTTAGGAAATGTTTTTTAAGTCTAGAAAATAAGAAAAGGCAAAACGGACATTATAGAATAATATAAGGTTAAAATAATCTCAATAAAAATGTTAATGTTGCTTACGTAACTAAATTGATTCCAACATACGCAATTTATTGGAGCAAGGAGTCAACTACTTCAATAAAATTATAAAATCACACATTTTGATGAAGCATTTCATTTCAAATTGCTTTTCTTTTTTGTTTTTCGGATCCCCAGAAGCGGGAACCTCTCCTAGCAAGATTTGCTGCATCCACAAGTACTCAAAACCAAAATCACTTGCTTAAGCGACCCAAGCTCCTTCCCCTCGGAGTCTCGGACCAACCTCCGTTGGTCAAATTGCATTTCACGCATATTTATCAAACACTTTCGATAAAGTAGTTATGGGTCCAAAAATCATTTTCTAGGAACCAAAGAAGCACCACAGTACATAATACAATACATGATGGAAGGTGTTGGTAGGACATCACCTCAAAAGAGAGATAGGGTGGTCTGCGGTTCGAATGTGTGTCTTTTCTATGGAGGAGTGGTCAAGTGACCATCAGCGTTACAGGAGTCAATTGGTTTCAAGGGTCGGATTGATTAGGTATTTATCACCCGGTCTGTATCGAGATTGGCTAGAACTTGTTCGATCTTAAGCCACGATGCAATAGTTGTATCGTAAGGCTTTGGGTTGGACCATTCTAACTGATACCAGTACGGCCAATACAACCGATCTCGTGACTAGTCTAGTCGGTCCAATCGATCCAAAGTAATGACAGTCCGACAATCGGTCTGACCGATCCAATTTTATTTATTTATTTTTTTAAATTGGGCGATCTATTTTTGTACCGAATCCGGATTGGCCAGTACCAATCCGATCCCCAAATCCCGAGACTTTAAAGCTTGATTATAATTATAATTTTCAATTTTTTATATTGATTTCTAAAACGGTTCGATTTTCAATTTAGTGCAGGCTAATTCAATTTGGTTTTAATTTGATTATTAAACCGAATCAAACCGATGGAATTACACCACCTCAGCGTGGAGATACCCCACCCAAAAAACAAAGGGTCGACTTTAGATGTAGGGCAAATTTTATTTTGACCCCTTTAGGATCTGACAATTGCAGACAGATGCCTTCTTGTTTCTGAAATCCCACTGTCCCCCTCTGGTTCAGTGTCAGGTCTCATATACCCCTTTTTACTAACAAAATCCTTAATGGTTTTCTTGTAAAAAGACGGTAAACCCTTCATTTTAAACCTACGGTTCAACCCATGGTTGAACCAGAACTATCAAATGACAAGAATACCCTTTAGCGAGGGAAGGGAATTCAAATCGTAAGGGTAAAAATTTTTCACCCCTTTTCTTCTTCTTCTCCATTGCTCTGTTAGCGCATCCGAATCCTCAACCACTAATTGCTACCGGCCATTTGCCATCACCCATTGGCCTCCATCCATTAGCATCGTCGTCGGTCATTTGACACCGGTGAGAGGGTTTATGGTGGAAGAAGAGAATAGGGTACAAACTACAAAAACTGATCTGTGCTTGGAAAGTTTTATAAATTAAGCTATGAAGAACAGAGGAAGGAAAAAAAAAAGAATTATAATAACACATAACCCGAATGCGGCTAAGAGAGATATGTAAACACAAACCCACTGTAATTTGCAAGCGTTCATAGTGATGTTCGTTGTGTTCTTCTGCTTGCTCATCCTTGGATTTATCTGGAGATTTTGGGGATGCTAGAGATAAATCTATCTTTCTTCTGGTTTTTCCAGATTGAGTAAACCATTTAAATAACTGCAATGATCCTCATGAATCAAACAAAACAAACCCCTGAGAAACACAAAACTCTACTCCATTATCACATTTTCATTCAGGAAATAAGGTAGAAGTATTCATAAAGGTACGGAAGGTTTCAGTTTCAAAGCTTCATTTTTGGCTCTGCATTCTCCACATCAATTGCTGCCCTTCTAGTTTCATTCATGACATTCTTATTTGGTTCACTCAATCATTAAAAGTTCTAGGTTTCAACCTGGATATTTATGTTCTTTTTACCATAAGAAGTTCCCTACCTGATGAGGTTATACTCTCTCGGGTTTATGTTCATTAGTCAACCACTTTAACAACAATTCTCAAACATTTTTCCCTTGCAAATAAATGTGGGGCATTTTGATGATTAATTAGTTGCAGTTTTATTTGCTATTATATATGAACTAAGTAAATAAGCTTCAAGATCTTACTTAAAATGGATCAGATCTCCATCCATTTTGTATCCAAATGGATCTTGCCATTTGCAAGTCTATTTGGCTTCCCTCGGTTGCCATGGAAGGTTAAGCTTATCATCCTAAATATATTTTCTAACTAATAATTTTTTATTTTAGCCTGAGACGGGACATTGTCAAGCTTGAGGGCTTCTGTCGTTGAGCGTCGTCGAGCTTTAGCCTGAGACTAGATGTCGCCCGATTGAGTTGAGAAGGTGTTGTTGTCGAGCAAGAAAACCAAGTTGAGGTGTCGTCGTTCATCGTTTTAAATCTAACTATGAGTTGAGATTCGAGAGAGGTTGGGAAAGTAAAAAAAGGGAATTTTTATCAATGCCATTGCCTTCATATGAAGGGTAATTTAATCATTAAAAATGTTGGGTGTGCGACCAAAAGTCCCACATCGGCCAAAAATGTGGATGGTCTTGGGTTTATATGGGCTTGGGTTACTCCACCTAATAGGTTAACCTTTTGGGTTGGAACCCCAAGACCCTAACAAGTGGTATCAGAGTCATGCCCCAGACTTAGCCATGTGGATGAATCCCGGATGCTATCGAACCAGAAAAGGTGGTTGGGCTCCGATGCAATCGAACTACAAAAGGTGGTGGGCCCCAGTTTAGCTTGCGATGAATTTGCGATGTTGAGCTCTCGAGGCATGCGGTGCTCTAGTGGTTCACGTAAGGCGTGTCTCCCAACGCGGTGGAGAAGAGTGACCTCGATGAAGCGTGCTCTCGAGGCAGGCGGTGTTCTAGTGCTAGTGCTTCACGTAAGGCGTGTCTCCCAACGCGGTGGAGAAGAGTGACCTCGATAAAGCGTGCGATCCTTCTTACTATGAGGAAGATGGACGAATAGAGGAGATCGCTTGAGAGGAGGCCTGAACCATGAGGATGATGGTGGTCTTTTGTTCGAGGGGAGGATTGTTGGGTGTGCGACTAAAAGTCGCACATCGGCTAAAAATGGAGATAGTCTTGAGTTTATATGGGCTTGGGTTACTCCACTTAATAGGTTAACTTTTTGGATTGAAACCCCAAGACGTTAACAAAAAATAATTTTTAACTTACACATTCAAATTGAATCGGACATCTAAGACTGACAATGAACCAGAGGGACGGGGCTGGGGGATTTCAGAAACAAGATAATATCTGCCTACAATTGATAGATACTAGAGGGTCAAAGTGAAATTTTCCCATAGCTATATGAACAGCTGCGGTCGACTAAAACGAGACTTTATTCCTTTCTTCTGAAAGTTTCTAGGGTTTTGTTGCAGGTTTTTTTTTTCATTCGATCGATCGGTTCGTATGCTTTTTTACTTCCGTTCCGATTCGTATCGTTCTGCGTGTCGTGGGTTTCGTGTACAGATACCATGAACTGTGAGGTTTGCCATCTCAAAGAACTGGTGAGGTTCTCACACTTACTAGATCCAGTTCAATTTGATTTCCCTTTGTCTGTACGAAAATAATCTGTTTCCCTATTTCTTCAGTTGTTGAACATGAAAATTTAACCTTATTTATTTGTTTATTTTTTCCCCAGTAAATCCCTCCTTGTTCGTCACTTTATTTCATATTTTTGTTTTCCAATTTGACACACACACACACACACACACATATATATATATATATATATATATTTGTTATAGAAACGTGAAACTGTAGTTGTTTCAGAGCATTGATATAAGAAGAAGAATGCTGCGAAGCGTGTTATGTCTACATGCCGATATCTTATTTCCAGTTTTCGTTCTTTAATTTTTTTTTTGTTGTTTGTAAGTTTATAAGTGATAGAACGTAAACAAGATTTTTCTCATGAATTCTTAGTATAGCTGAGAATTTTACAAAGTTATGTGTAGGGCTGTCAACCGGCTGGCATGAGCCGAGCTTGAGCTCAATATTTAGGCTCGCGAACTGAGCCTGAGCCCAAAAAAAAGCTCATTATTTTAACGAGCCTGAGCCGAGCGTAGGTAGGTTTGGCTCGGTTATAGCTCGGCTTGGTCTTATGTATCATGTATAAATTTATATATCATTATGTATATATATATATAATATTAATTATTAAATACAGAATTAATTAGTGTGTGCTTAAGTCAAAGTAATTAAAAATCCTAATTAATTTAATTGAATTAATGCTGAATTCACCAAAAATAAAAATTATTGTTGAATTGTTTCTTTTTCCCATGCTTTTAACGAGCCGTCAGCCGAGCTTTCACTAGCCGAGCCGAGCTTTTCACGAGCTGAGCCGAGCTTTTCACGTGCCGAGCTTTTGCGAGCCAAGCCTGAGCCTTGAAAAAATAGTGAGCTTGAGCCTGAATTTTTTATCGAGCTTGAGCCGAGCCCGAGCCTTGTCCAGATTTTACGAGCCCGAGCCGAGCTGGGCAAAGCTCGGCTCGTTTACACCCTAGTTATGTGATCAATATATTACCCTCCAATATATATATATATATATATATAATCAGATTCTCCAAGGACTTGCTTGTGTTGACCGCATTCAGTTTAGTGCTTTTGA
>JAUPMG010159748.1:0-10837 GCA_031762675.1 Pachysandra terminalis | reverse complement strand
CTTCTGTTTTTGCAGACTGAGCAAATGGAATTCTCAAATGTCTCCCCAGCTTTTGGCCCTGCCGTCCATTCATCGGGGCTGCTGTGCTGCTTCTGTTCTTTTTCTCGACTTCCTATTTCATGAGAATCTGTTTGTTCCATCTTTTGACTATCAGATGTTGCATCTGGGGAACCTTTTCCTACTGTTACTATTTTTGTACTTATATCATTATCTTCCTCTTGAAAGTGCAAGGGGGAGTAGTTTGCCTCGTTAAAACTAGAACTCGAGGCTTCAGTGTTTGCCAGGCTTGAACTTGAAACTGCGGTTGTCAACATGAGACGCTCACTTGACGTGGATTTAGATAATAAGTTAGTTTTCATAGGGCTATTCCATGGCTGTCCTTCATCACTATCAACTCCTTGCTCATCAACTAAGCCGGTTTTAGAAGGATTCTGATATTCTGAAACGACTCAGATAATTTTGAGCAAAGTATTTAAAGTTCTTATACAAAAAATGCAAGTGAGTAATCATACTGCATGAGTGATTAGATGATGCCTTCTCAAAAAAGAACACTAGTGATAACATCACAAAAATCTGGTTGTTGTTTTCTCCTTGTGCATTGTAGTGAAACGATTGAGAATTGTGTTTCCTTTATGGGAACTTGCAGTCATCAATATGATTCAGATTCTAAAATGGACCTTTCTGATTACTTACTTGAAGGAGAAAGGTCCAAGCTGAAAAGATCGTCATCCACTGATCCTGGTGATCCTGGAATCATTTCATCATATGTTACATTACTGTTACGGCTTCTATTTGTAGGAAATTTGTTTGGTCCTGTTGCCTTTGGTCCTCTCAGCTGTTCAATGCTGTTGTCACGCTTAAGCCTTGATATCCCACAGGAGAGGTTATCCAAGAAGAATTTCTTGTCTTTCTTCATTTGCCTGTACCCAAGTTCAATTTTCAAATGAAACCTTAGAAATCGTTTGACTGTTGAATCATACATGAAACTGAGCATGGTTCAAAATATCGTATTGAGATAGTATATTTGTTGATCCGAAAACCGATACATATCAGGATATGTATCAGATCCACGTGGATATGTTATAAAAATCATGGATATGGTGGATAAGCGTGAAAAATGATAAATATTTAAAACAAGACTCTTTTAGATGCAAAGGTTAGCTAATATGATAAATTAACATGCTTTTCATATGATACACTCCTTCTACTACTACTATTATTATTATTATTATTATTATTATTATTATTATTATTATTATTATTATTATTATTATTATCTACTAGGAATCTCAACCATCACTCTTAATGCATCTAATTTAACATAACCCTTCTCCTTTATCCGGGCTAAGGTTGACAAGGCACAAAAAAATAGCAAAATTAGAACAATATTGCAAGAGTTTAACTCAACCAGACATGGTTGTGCCTTCTGTAAGGTCCCTAGAATACTTCCTAGGTACTCATTGGTGACAATCAACCATTATGCACTAATGTGATACCTTTTTCCTCATCAGTAGCAAACACTCATGCAGCAGATTAACTTCTTAGTATGAAATGCCTTTTAGTGTTTTAACTTTTGAGTCACCAAGTGCTGCTTATCAACACATCCTAATACCTGTTCAGACTGCCTACTGATTTTAGGGGGCAATTTGGGCTTCCTTGTTTTTGCTCATCAAAGCACCATTTTCTTTTTTCCTTCCCAGTGCCTATTTAGGGAGGAGCCCAGGATAGTACTATACTTTCAATTGAAAAAAAAAAAAATGTCGCATGGTGCTCAGATGGGCAAAAACAGGGGTTTCCTAATTTGTTACTTGTTTTTTGTAGTATGTAAATAGGATCTAATCACATAGGTCACATTTCTAATCACTCACCACCACCAATGTCTGAAAGCTTTGGGTTTCCCAAGGAGCAATCATTAAACATCAACTTCACAAGTCCTGTAGGAGGCAAATAGTTAGTTATTGTAGGCAAACAGTTAGTTAGTCTGCCACCATTTGAGGAATCTGACAACGTCAGAAGTCGAGTGTAGATGCATTAGAGTCAATGTTGCACAATTTATTTTGTCTGATGTACTAAATAATTTTTACATATTTTCTCGATTATTTATTGGTTGCATGAGAACATATATTATTCTTTACCTATTTTTGAAGCTTCACACACAAACACATACGGAGATATGCACACATAAAATATATGCTTGGCCATATCCATGTCTATGGACTGTTGAAGGTTACTTTTTCTGCCATATAGTATCCTTACTAATATGTAGCTTTCCTGTCTGTCTGTAGGTCGTGGTTTTTTTTCCTAGTTCCGTTGGCTATTTTCTAGTGTTCTATTTATATTTTTCTTAGAAAAACATCAATTTCTTTTGCTTTTTCCTACCACAAAAATAAACTATTCAGAATCCAAACTAATAAGACATGGAAAAAACCTATTGTACTTGGTATACACATTCAGTTTTGTTTCGTTTTGCTGTTAATACTACCTTTCCATGTAAATGGGTCGAGATTTTGACTAACCTGTCAAGTATCACCCAAGTTGCCTTTAAATTCTTGGCAACTTCTAGAGCAACCATCTTTTGTGAAGATCCCGCCTCCACCTCTATTTTGAATTCAACCTGAGAGTTTCATGAGAAAAATATTGTTGACAACTCAATTTGCAAATTATGATATTATTACAACTTAGTTACTTCCTTTGTATCTGTGCACAACACTCTTTGAACAGTCCTTTAATTTTATGAATCAGTGTGTGGTTCATATACCACAATTCAGTTTGAAAGTTTCATAGTTTGCCCATTGTTATCTTTTTGTTGCACTTCCAGTCAGTTTTGGAGCTGTCTTGTTGATAGGCTTCCTCTTTCATGGACCATTAACTGATAATAACCCCAATACTGAATGATGCCCTACAATTGTTAAATCCAGATTCTTTGTTTTTGTGGAAGGAAATCCAAAAATGCATACTGTTGTTTAGGCCCTATAATCCTTTTTGTTTTTTGCATGACTAATTCACTGATTCCTATTCATGTCCTGTTATAAGCTTACAAGTAGACTTCCAAAACTTGAAACATTAGGTCTTAGTAAGTTTATGAGACTTTACTACCTTCTGCATTTCACACTTCTTTGAGATCCGCATAATCTCCAAATTATTATGGTACTCTTCCTTCTTCCTAGCAACTTCTTCCTCAACGATTTTCTGGTTTGCTCCGAATATGGAATTGTTGTCCACTTTGCTTTTGTATCCCACTGAAAAGAAAAATAGAAAAAGAAGAGAACAGTTAAAGTACTCATCGTTAATTATGTACTGGAGCTATTCTTTGAGTTTAATATCTTGTGTGTTCTTATCTTTAATATTTTTTTTCCCGTTTTACTTTTTGAAGTGAAAAAATGTGAATTCTTACGCAGTTTCCCGGCTCTCTTGAGAGATAACGTACTAGGGGTATTAACCTGGTGAAGAACTCCGAGAAGCGTGAGGTTATCTCCAGGCTTAAGTAACAAGACATGAAGGGCCCCTTTGATTGCGCTCAAATCAACCTCTCTCGTTGCATCCTGGATTACCACCACCCTCTGATTTGCTGTGGACATTATGTATCTGATTGTAGATGCTCTTGCTTAATGAGTTTGAGCTTTCCGAATATAGAAACGAAACAGGTGCACTCTGAAGATTTAGTTAAGTGAATTTTTCTTGGTTATTTGTATTTATATTAGTTCTATTGTACAGCTATAAATGTTAAGACCAGCCAGCTTTTCTTCAATTTTGATAATGTGCATATAATCTTTGAGAAAAGCTGGGGATAAGCAAGAAAAAGGAGGTTTCTTTGTTCCCTGGTTTGTTATAACTTGAGGAGCTTATACAGGAATTCAATCAGAGGATAAAATAGAATAGAGAAAAACAGATTGAGTAGGCTGTATTGGTAACACTAAAACAAAAGCACAGAGTGAAATTACAAACAGTTTTCAAGAAAAGCTATTTAAATTTTAAAAACAACAAAATACCAAGAAAAATTATGAACAGAATGAGATCATATATTTTACAGATTGAAAACTGAATGGTAATCAGAGCTCAATAACTTAGCCAGAGGAAAAGCAAGCATAAATACCAAAATGGATCAACTTAATGAATTCTGTGAATCAATGCAAAGGGGAAATTTAGAAAATGGTTGGGAAAAAGGTGATGATGGTGAATCCAAGCCTGCATCTCCGATGTTGATTTGAGCGCATATTCGGATATCCAAATTGTTGGCCTTCGAATTGTTTTCAGATGTGGGAGAGGCTTCGCTTAGTTGATGTTTTATTTTGTTATTCCCAATGCTTAATGCATTTCATCCTTGTCTTGTCTCTCTATTAGAGGACATGAGAATGGGAAGATTGTGATGAAAACAAAGCTCCTTTTTTGTTTTTGTTTTTGTGGGCCGCGCTGGTTGGTCGCTAGACCACTCTCGCATAGGAGAGATGTGGGAAGAATCCCACCTTTTTAGGAATTATTATGAAGGCGGGACGAATCGATCCCAGGCCTTGGATACAACAACCCAAGACTACCGCTAGGACAAGAGGCACCTTCGAAAACAAAGCTCCTTGAGGAGCCCCTTCTAGCTGGCAATTTACTTATTTAATGTTCTTTTCATGGTATGGACGAGGACTGTCACTTAGTGGGCAGTGTAGTGAGCCTCTCTAGAACCAGCTCATGTTTAGCTGCTTTGAGTGTACTTTGATCCTATAAAGAACAAAAGAATCAGATTTGACCAAGTCAGTATGCAACTCGTTATATTGTCTATGTTATTAAGAGTAAAAATTCAAATTGATTCATACTACTACTATTATTAGTTAGTGTACGCAATTGATTTTGTCGAGATTTCTCAGATTACGTTCATTGATCTGCTAAGGCTAAATTTATAGATATCTTTAGAATTTGTAGAATATTTTAAAACAAAAATGGATAACTATTGAGTTTGAATTTGAATCTTCATGAGAGTGCAGTGGATTAGGATGAGAGTCCAACTAACCGTTGACTCTAATATGCCTTCGCAAGTTAAGCATCACTGGATGAAGATTGAGCTTGTTTCTGAGAAGAGTGTAGCGTGCAGTAGAAAGAGGCTTGGTAAGAATGCTATATGATCTTTTGTGAAAATGTATCAAACATAAAGTGCATGATTTGCAACTTTATCACGTACAAAATGGAAGGTGATTTTGATGTGCTTCATGCGATTGTGAAAGATCGGGTTGATAGTTAGATACATGACACCAATGTTGTCACACTAAAGAATAGGACACTTTGGTTGGGGAAGATCGAGTTCGAAGAGGAGGGACTGAATCCATGTGATTTCGGCAGTTGCATTAGCAAATCACGATATTCTGATTCCATGCTTGATTGGTCCACGATACGTTGCTTTTTGGAGGACCAAGAGATAATGTTTGGCCCAAAATAAATGGCGTACCCACCAGTAGATTTACGATCATCGGGGCATCCTGTCCAATCAGCATCTGAGTAACCTGAAAGAGTGAAGTCTTTTGATCGATAAATTGGAAGGCCAATATCAACGGTACCCTTTAGGTACTGAAGAATTCTTTTAACTGATGCTCAATGATTGATTGTTGGTCGATGCATGTATTGACACACCCGATTAACAGAGAATTCTATGTCAAGTCTAGTGATTGTTACATATTGAAGTGCTCAACAACACTTTTGTAAAGGTTAGCATCCAAGAACAGCTCACCATCCGATTTGTGCAACTTGAAGTTGGGTGATAGTGGGTTGCCCAATGGTTTGGCTCCATTCATAGAGTAACGTTTGAGAAGGTAAGCAATGTATTGCCTTTGAGTGAGAGAAATACCATGTGGAGAATGGAGAACCTCAATGCCAAGGAAGAAGTTCAGTCGACCCAAGCCTTTTGTAGCAAATTCTTGACCAATGAGAGAAATGAGTTTAGTAACTGCCAATGGGGAGGACCTCTGTCACGCCCCAGATCCCGTGGCACGAATCCCTATGCGGGTGGCACGGATCAGGAGGTGAGACCTTCAAGTTCCAACCGTGGAACGTGGATCACCAGAACAAAACCCAACAATAAAAATAATCTTAACTACTCTTATTGAACTATTAGAGTGTGGAAGCTAAAATATAAATTAAATTAAAACCTGTGGCTTCAGAAGAGCCTACAATCCAATATAAAGTAATAACACCAATCCAACAAGTCTACATGTCAACCCAACATAGTCCATCACACAAACCTAACACAATCTTTCTAAAATCTGAGATAAAGGGAAAAACAACAACTAGTCCAATCCGTCTTTTTCACACCTCAACCTGCAACATGAAAAGTTGAATGAGCTTGGAATGCCCAGTAAGAATCAATTGTCACCCATTCTCATGAAATATTATGATCCAAGAACACAATTACAGCAATATCAAGATATATAAAGAACACAATTACAACAATATCAAGATATAGTCCAATCCGTCTTCTTCACACCTCAACCTGCAACATGAAAAGTTGCATGAGCTTGGAATACCCAGTAAGAATCAATTATGTAACCCATTCTCATGAAATATTATGATCCAAGAACACAATTACAGCAATATCAAGATATAGTTAAAAGAGAGAAATATAGTCAGAAACATCACCTTATGAACCAAGTCTTAGCAATTATCCACATCATTAAATGAACATTACAAACAACGAGTATAAAAGAAGTATATTATAATAAATGCAGAAAACATGATGAATGTTGAATGAATGAATGCTATGACGATTAAAACACGATCAATGCAACACACAATGATAAATGCTAATGTATGCCAATGAATGCGAATTCTGGTGATCAGTTGGTTTTCCAAGTATCTCATACTTGGTATACAAGCTCACTCTCATCATATCTCGTATCCTCACCTCCCACGTGTACATCGTGGTTTTGTAGGATTTTTAATCTACCGGACTCAATTACCGTAACTATTTCCCCGCTTGAATTTAGGAGTATGATCCCAGGGAGGCCTTTGTAAGACGATTACCCATTTGCATTTAGAGATTTTAACCTAGGGAGGCTTTCGTAAGACGACTACCCACTTGCATTTAGGGACTTAAACCCAGGGAGGCCTTTGTAAGACGATTACCCATAAACAAAGTAGAATTCAAACTTTTATCCGTCGCTGCCCGGTTGACCGGACGAGCTATTAAGTTTAAACCTCTATCCGTTTCTGCCCGGTTGACTAGACAAGCAATTCTTTTCACCTATCAGTAGGATTTACAGTGATAACACCATTCAGACGCTATCCGTGCGCCCATACACACGAATAATCCGCCGAATGCAATCACATTTATCCTTTCCACATGTAATAACTATATGACAATCATAATCAACATAACATATCCATTTAGTATCAAGGTAATGCATAGAACTCATCAATTTAGGATACTGATGATAATTCCCGTCAGAAACTATCCACGCGCCCATTCACGCGGATAATTTGCCGAAAGCCATCATATGTATCCTATCCAGTATACAAGTACGTAATAGATCATAAGTTGATAAAACTAATCAAATCACACTACAAATAACTCAAAATACCCATTTCAAAGAGTCCATAAAGTTTGGATCCCATTGGAGCTTGGTAGGTAGCTCGGTAGCACCGAGGTACTTGCCGAAGGTCATTTTTTCATCTTTGACACCTCTTCAATATTTAAATCATAACTAATTCTATATTTATCTAATTGACCTCAAACTTGGACCATTATATTCCTAACAAATAGAGGAATCCAAGAAAAGTATAAATAAAATACTGTATTCTCGTAGGAAGCACCACCGGTGCACTAGAGCCTGTCGATGGGCATTTTCATATGTATTTTTGGTCCTTGTTGGTAGCACCGCCGGTGTACTGATGCCTGCCGATGGGTGACTCTTCTGTGCATTTTTGGTTGCGGGAACTGAATCCCAAATTCGTCCCGGAAGCCCCAAATTTGAACTCTTCAATCCGATTCAATCCAAAATCATGTAGAATAATTATAAACTATTAAAAATCATCATTTAATGAAATCAAAACATATTAATTCATAATTTACACCCAATAAAGGAATAAAACCTACGTAAACATCTTATATATTTTCTATCACCATTCTTACATTAATCAATTCGGAATCATACGAAAATGAGTATAAACATCATTCAATCTACAGTCGAATAAAAGCAACACAATATATTAAAATCATCAAACTCATACGACAAAATCTTGCTTTCGGGAATTATACTCACGAATTACACATTCACCATTCAAAACGGGAGTACAATCACAATATTCCAAGAGAATTATACAAAAAATGAAACTTACCTAAGGGTTTCGATCTTAGATCAACAAGCACTTCCTCTTCCTTTCTCTTGTTCCTTTTTCCCTCTTTTCTTTTCCTCTTCTTCCTCTTCTTCTTCTCCAAAGCTAGGTGACGGCTAGGGTTTGGTTCTCCCTCTCTAATCTCTTTTTAATTCTCTCCAACCCAAAACCCTAATCTACTTTCCCCAAAAATACTATTCACGTCACCCCTTTTTCCTCTTGTATTTAACCTCCCTTATTTACTTATTTCACTTCCTAAACCTCTCATAACTTCCCACATACTTACCTAATTGATAAGGTAAGCTTCCTCACTAAGAAACCTCCCAAAATCTACTCCTATTAATTAGGAACCCTCTTTTACCTTTCTAATCCAAATCTAACTAATTCAAACCTAATGTTGAATTACAAAACCAACCTTGTTCTTAGTTACTGGGCCACACGTCCAGATCTAAACCAAGCCCACTAAACCAAGTCCTAATCCCAACTAACTAAACTTAATTACGTTATACCACCATACTTTCTATTAATTACAGTTTGACCCAATTTCTATGCTTACATTAACATATCGTCCCCATCAATTATAATTCAATTTCATTTAGATTTATTTAACTATTAAATAATCACACATTAATTATTATTATTAATTTTCGGATCCGGGTCACTACAACCTTGTTATAATAAGGCCATCATCAGCATTTATTAGAACATATGTGACCACTTCGATGAGAAGTGAATAAATAACGATGTGTCTATCTTGGAAGCAATGAACCCTTTAGAGATGAGAAATGAACTTAGGCGGTTGAACTAGGCTCATGGTACTTGTTTTAACCTACAGTGATTTTCAAAGTCGAAAAACACGAGTGAGATGATGAGAATCAACAATACTGGGTGGTTGTTTCATATATACCTCTTCATTGAGTGTACCATGGAGGAAGACATTATTAATATCAAGCTGACAGATGGGCCATCCAAGACCGGTAGCTAGACAAAGAATGGCCCGAATGGTGACCGATTTAACCACGGGGCTGATAGTTTCATTGTAATCAATACCCTCTTGTTAATTGAAATCCTGGGCAACCAATTCATGCTTTATAACATTCAATGGATCCATTTGCACGCCGTTTAATCTGATATATCCATTTGCAACCAACGATATTGGCATTGGGAGGTGATTGTTAAAGGGTCCATGTTCCATTTTTGAGGAGAGCGTGGAGTTCATGTGCCATTGCTGCCCTCCTATGAGGATATTTTGTGGCTTTTGTGAACAAAGTTGCTACGACCTCATTGGTTGAGGAGGTGAGATAGAATTGCGAGAGTGGGCACTTGTCACATTGAGATTTTTGGGTGTTCTCATGCCATCTTGAGTGCGAGGTACCATGTGGTGAGTATGTGTTGTTGGTTGGACCACTGATGGGGCACCATGTGATGAAGTGGATGACACGATTTCGTCCTCCAAAGGGTGTAGTTGAGCATTTGATGAAGGAGAAAGAGATGGAGTTGGTAACATGGGCACATCTGAGGATGAAGGTGGGGTTATGATCGGAGAGTGAGCCAGTGGCAAGACTGGTGGTGGAAGTAATGGTGGCATGAGTTGGTAAGAGGTGGAGGTGGTTGATGGATTTTGTTCGGCACTTGCAAATGGGAAGAGATTTTCATCGAAAACAACATTTCGACTGATGAAGATACGACCACTCTTTGGTTCATAACAACGATAACCATGGTGGTAGTTGCTATAACCAACGAAGATGCTTTTTTTGGATCAAAACTCTAGCTTTTGCTAGCGGTATGAACGAAGACATGGGTAACATGCACAACCAAAGTTCTTGAGGAAGGGATAACCTGGAGGTGTCCCTAATAGTCCTTCCAATGGGGGACAAGTTATCAGTGACCTTTGATGGTAGTTGATTGATGAAATATACTGTAGTCTCAAAGACAAAGTCCCAAAAGTTTATGGGTACCAAACCATGCACAAGCAAGGAAAAACCTATTTCGACGATGTGTCGATGCTTTCTTTCAGATGCATCATTCTATTGGTGTGTGTGTGTGTGAGAAGGAGATGCGATGTCCAATACCACAAGATGATAAGTATGATGAAACCAAATGATATTCGCCTCCTATATTTGTGTGAAGAAATTTAATTCTCCGTTACAATATATTTTCAACCAATGTTTTGAACTTGATAAAACAAGTGAGTACATCACTTTTACTTGCAAGAGGAAACTCCAAGTAAACTTCCTAAATGAAAACATGAAATGTACATAATATCTATGTCCATTAAATGAACCAAGTGGAGCTGGAATCCAAACATTCAAATAAATCAAGTGTAGAGGTTCATGAACCTGTGTGGATGTCGAAGGGAAGGGAAGAGAGTGGCTCTTTCCTTTTTGATGTCCTTCACATATTGGTTGCTCCTTAGGTGTAACATCCTGATTCTAGATCCGAGACTAATCAAGATTAGGGACCTAATTAGCGTAAGTAATTAGGCTTGACTTCTCGAGCAACCTAGACTAATGACCTACCATACCCTAAC
>JAUPMG010159737.1:0-10837 GCA_031762675.1 Pachysandra terminalis | reverse complement strand
TATTAAACACGAATTATTTATTAAACGTATTTTTTACGTTTTTATTTATTTGACCGTTTTTTTTGACTACATTTTTTTAAATTAAAACCGTATTAAATTCATATTTTTGCCGTTCCGTTTTTTTTTTTACGTTTCACGTTTTGCTAACAATGGGAATGACAATGGATTGGGTTCAGACCAGTTTTTTTCTCAAGGCCTACCTTGACCCTACAAGTCCTACTTGACCCTATAACTTTGATGTAATATATATATTATCATATCTTGTGTATATAATACATTTTCTTATGTAGTTGTCAAAATGCCTAGTATAAAATATAAATCATGTTAATATATTATTCTTGATAATACTTTAAAATGAGTAATAAATAAAAAGTTAAATCAATGAATTACCAAAACCCTGTTAGAATTAGTTCTAACTCGCCTAAGTGCGTGCAGTCGAGGCCTTGAAAAAGGCTTAACGACTTACGTGAGGGCTTCTAACAACACTACTTTTTTCAATCTAAAATATATATGATTAATCACTTGTCATGGCAACAGGGTAGGTTTTGTAATTCCAACTTAAACCTTCTCCAGGTTATGGCTTAACCAATCCTGTCCCTGTAGAATTAGGTTCTGGTGTGTTACCTATTTAACCTGCTCGATTGACATCCCTAACTTATGGCGGGTTACCTGCATGGTTTCAAGGATCGGCCGATACCGGTCGTACTTATCGCTGGGTTATGGATCGGGGTCCGGTGACGGTCCGCCGGTCCGTGACCAGTTTCGACGGTCAGACGACTGGTCCCTCCAGTCCAGCGCCCGGTACCTCCGGTCCGGCAACCGATACTGCCGGTCCGGCTACAGATTCCGCCGGTCCGGCAACCGGTCCCACTGATCCCACCGATCCGGCAACCGATATTGCCGGTCCGGCAGTCCGGCTACCAGTTCCGCCAATCATACCGGTCCGGTGACCGGTAATGTCTCAACTCTTTCTTTTTGTAAGTAGGAAGTCAACTCCTTTTGTTTTCCCTTCAATCATAGATTTGAATAGAGAAATGTTTGATCTTTGCAATGCACTTTCCCTTCAATCTATGAACATATATTCATAGTCAAACATATAAGCACCCATACGTATTAATTAATTATATACCTACACATTAAATACACTCTTTAAATTAGGCCTCTCCCCTGGCAGTCGAATATGATGTATTGGCTTCAGTATTGTTGTCATGTAGCAGCTATTGTTTGATCTTTGCAAGTCTTAGTACAACATCTTTTATATTAAACCTCTCCTCTGGAAATTCTTGTGAACACGTTAGGGCCAGCTCCATAATGGATGACAAGCAATGTTGTGAAAGCTTTGCAGTTTGTCCAGTACCATCTTGGTTTCTTGTCAACAGGTTTATGTCAAAAACTTGCATTATGGAATCTGGAAAAGAGGAATTCACCCATTGCCTTAAGTTTGATCCTCCGGCAAACTGTTCTTCTGTAGGCTTCTTTCTTGTAAATATCTCCATCGGCATTACACCATAGCTATAAACATCTCCTTTTGTTGGTACTCTTCCTTCCGAATCATACTCTGTTGCATGATAATTCAGCCAGTTTTAATTTTAGTTTTTGTTAAGACTAAAGATATGCATGGGGTGCAATCCAAATTTGTATAAAGTTTATTAGAATAATGAAGGTCACTGGTTTTCCGAGTTATATGTACTAGCGGAAAGGCACGCGCAATGCGCGCAAGATGAGTGCTAGAATGTAACTAAGCTCTTTAGTTTCTAAAGATTTGCATAATTAATATTTATTTGATAATAATAATAAAAAAGATATGTAGTCATAGTATAAAATAATTTACTAAAATATTATTAGAAATAAACAAAATTCTTTAGTTTCAAAATATTTTCATAATCGAATGTTAGTTAATTTATCATGTTAAATAGTTGAATATAGATGAATATCATGTCCGGACATAAAATTAACTTTCAATAAATAAAAATTAATAAACTTTGAAATTTCATTAATTACTTATTATCTCTATAAAGACTCTTATCTCAAATTCTCCAATGTTATAGAGATTTAGATATCTCAAATTCTCCAATGTTTTATCTAATAAATAAGTTTATATTTTTAAAAAATTATAATTATATACACACAATTATCCTATTTTTAGTATATTAATTAGCTTGTAAATTCAAACTCTCACACCTATTATCTTAAAAACAAATATTTAATGTTTAATAACTAATTTTTTAAACAAATTTATCATATTTGTTTTCTAATATTTTTAAATTTGCTGATCTTAATCCTTGTTTTAGGTTTTTGATTATCTCATAGTAAGTTTTTTTTTTTTTTTTTGATATGTATCTGCAGATTGATTTAAAAAAAATTGACATTACCTGAATTGTAAGTTGTCTATATACATATTTAACGTTAATATTTTAAATACAAATAAGATTAATTAATAACATTAATAAGATTAATTTTAAAAAAAACTAATTTATTAAAATTTTGAAATTGAAAAATTTTGTTTGCACATCTTGTGAGATTTTATAAAACATAGAACAATTTTAATTTAAGAATTATTAGTCACGCTAATACCGGAGGAAAAGACATAAAAAATAGTAATGTCCTATCACAACAACCAATTATAATATTTTTTTAAAAGAATTCTTCCAATATTTTTTTTAGCTTAAGAAATATTTATTATATTAGTATTTGTTTATAGATTTATTTTTCTAAGATTTTTTTTAATATACGTTATATTTTTGGAAATTTTTATTTTATTTTAAGAAATATTAGTCAACTAAGAATTTGTTAAAAAAATTGACAAAAAAAAAACACTATTAGAATATTTCTTTGATTAAAATTAAAATTAAAAACTAAGATAAAAAAATATTTATTTAAAAACTATTAGATAGTTTGAAAAATATTTATTTAAAAAGGAAATATTATAAAACTAAAACTAAGATCAAAAATTTTTCTTGGAATAAAATTAAATAATAGAAGAATTCTTTTTACCCAAAAAAGCTTATAATTGGTTGTTGTGACAGGAATAATTATCAACGTTAATATATTTTTTAATTTTTCTTTTATTATCGTGTCTAATATTTGTGACATTAAAAGTAAAATCTCACACTATCACTAATAAAAAATTGAAATTTTAAAATTTTTATTAATTTTTTAAAATAATTTAATCTTGTTAGTTTTATCAAAATGTATGATTGGGATAATTCTTTTCGCCAGAATATGAGTTGGTAGTTTATTTTTTAAGATTTTTTTTTTCTGAGATTTTCTTTTTTACAATATAAGAAAGGGTTAAAAGAAATTTTTAAATTTTCTTTTAAGAAATATTAGTCCGGGAAAAATTAAAAAAAGAAAAAAACGATAAGAATCCTTATCAAAAAATTACATCACATATATAATTTAAAATAATTTTTTCACAGAAACAAAATGATAGTTTAATTTATGGGGACAGGCCATTTTTACAAGGAAGAACCTCTCACATAGACATCTATAGACCAAAAGGATATTAGATTGTAATGCAAGGGAACAAGGAATTAAACGAAATAATAAAACAATTTATTGAATAACCTAAGGCAACACCAAGCTTACTTTCATCATCGAGATCTTATTTTTTTGCAATATCATTTCTTTCATATTTATCATATCAAAATAATTTTTTTTAATTTTTTAAATAAAGAAGAATAAGTTTAAAAACATTTATTTTCAATTATTGTTTTTATTTTAAATTTTGTCATTTGTCTTAAATGAGATATTTTACCGACCAGTACGAGATTGGACCAATTTATAGATAATTTGATTTATGGCGTCATCCGTTTAATTGTCCAACAATGAGACTGAATTAATATATCATAATTAATAGAAAATTAGATACATGACCACATTGCTTTGATTTTCAAATATTAAGACTAAATTACAATGGTTAGAGACATAATTGCATTAAAATGAGACTTAGATATAAACAAGACCTACTTTCAACTATATGATAGATAATTATCAACTAATTAGATTTTTTTAACCATCCATTGAGATGTTATTACTCATAAAAAAAATGATTAATACTACATTACAACGGTTTGAGACCTATTTGCATTAAAATGAGACTTGGATATAAATTAGACCCACTTTCAACTAAATGAGATGTCATTACTCTTAAATGAGATATTTTACCAACCAGTAAGATATTGGACCAACTTAGAGACAATTTGATTTATGGCATCATCTGTTTAATTTTCCAACAATGAGACTGAATTAGTATCTCATAATTAAGAGTAGAGCTGGCAATTTACGGCCCAACCTGCCGGCCGACCCGACCCGACCCGACCCCACCCGACCAAACGGGTTCGACCCGTTTATTAAATGGGTTGGGTTCGGGTCTAGGTTTCATCGACTTGTTGGTAAAGGGGTCGAACCCGATCCAACCCATCAAACCCGCGTTGACCCGTTTATTACTATTTATTATTAATTTAAGCCTCAACCCATTTAAGCCTCAACCCGATTATAACCCAACCCATTGCCACCTCTAATTAATAGGAAATTAGATTCATGACCTTATTGCTTTGATTTCCAAATATTAAACTTAAATTACAATGGTTGGAGAGAGATTGGACCAACTTAGAGATAATTTGATTATGGTGTCATCCGTTTAATTTTTCAACAATGAGATTGAATTAATATCTCATAATTTTGTAGGAAATTAGATACCTGACCTCATTGCTTTGATTTTCAAATATTAAAATTAAATTACAATGGTTAGAGACCTATTTGGGTTAAAATGAGACTTGTATATAAACAAGAGCTACTTTCAACTATATGATAGACAATTATCAACTAATTAGATTCTTTTACCATCCATTGAGATGTTGTTACTCGTAAAAAAAAATATGACTACATTACAACGGTTAGAGACCTATTTGCATTAAAATGAAACTTGGATATTAATGAGACCTACTTTCAACTAAATGAGATGTCATTAAGACTAAATTACAATGGTTAGAGACCTATTTGTATTAAAATGAGACTTGGATATAAACGAGACCTACTTTCAACTGTATGATAGATAATTATCAACCAATTAGATTCTTTTACATCCATTGAGATTTTATTACTAAAAAAAAAAAAAAAGAAATAATTAAGACTACATTACAACGGTTAGTGACTTATTTGTATTAAAATGAGGCTTGGATATAAATGAGACCTAATTTCAACTAAATGAGATGTCATTACACTTAAATGAGATATTTTACCGACCAATAAGAGATTGGACCAACTTACAGATAATTTAATATATGACATTATCCATTTAATTTTCTAACAATGAGACTGAATTAATATCTCCTAATTAATTAGAAATTAGATACATGATCTCATTGCTTTGATTTCCAAATATTAAGACTAAATTACAATGGTTAGAGACCTACATGCGTTAAAATGAGACTTGGATATAAACGAGACCTACTTTCAACAATATGATAGACAATTATCAACTAATTAGATTCTTTTACAATCCTTTGGGATGTTATTACTCATACAAAAAAATTAAGACAATATTACAACGATTAGAGACCTATATGCATTAAAATGAGACTTGGATATAAATGAGACATACTTTTAACTAAATGAAATGTCATTAAGACTAAATCACAATGGTTAGAGACCTATTTGCGTTAAAATGATGAGATAAACGAGTCCTACTTTCAACTATATGATAGACAATTATCATCTAATTATATTTTTTTACCATGCATTGAAGGATCTTGACAAAATGAACAAATATATTTAATTCGAGATATAAATATAATGTATAATTCATTTGTTTATTTTTAGTGGTATTATTTTCATTGATCTATAAAAACTTCAAATTATCATGTTACAAACATTGTAAGTGATCGATATATATATTGAAAGCTAATTATACTATACAGTATCAAATTAAAATAAAATAATAAATTTTTTGATTGTATTGAATAGTGTCTGTTTAAACCGATTGGTTTTCATACGGCTTGTTAATAGCCGACATAAATCTATTCAGCTTTGTGTCACCTTATTGAAATTTCAATCGGCTCCTAAATATCCGTTTGAACATCCATTCGACATATTTATTTAATTTGACATATAAATATATTACATAATTTATTTGTAGATTTTTAGTGACAAAAGTTTTTCATTTATATATAAACACTTTAATGCTACAAACATTGTAGGCGATTGATAGATATTGAATGCTAATTATATTAATAATTTAATTAATTAAAATAAACTAATATATTCTATGCTTGAATTGAATCGGGTCTGTACGACCATTTAATAGTCGATTTACTTCTACTCAGCTCCCTGTCAGCCGATTTAAATTTAAATTGGCTCCAAAATATCCGTTTGAACATCCATTCAATAAATTCATCTCATTGAAATTTCAATTGGCTCCTAAATATCGTTTTGAACGTCCATTCGATAAAAGCATGCTTATAGTGACCAAGTCCTATTAGTTATTGTTAGATCCGGTTTTAACAATTTTTACAATTTGAAATGTTTATCATGTTACTTGAACGATTGTAAGCATAATAAAGTAAACGACATAGGCAATTTTTACGAGGTTCGGTTTAACCCTACTCCTCGAGGCCACGCCCAGATATTGAACAATCCACTAAGATAACAAGATTACAAACACCAATCAGACTTACACAAAATAAAGACTCCCTCTTGATTTCTGTCGCTGGTGTGTTGAATCATCTTCTTGAATTGGTTCAGCGAGCACCACTCGTCTTCTATGTCTGCACACTTGAACTCCTTTCAATTCGCAGACTGTCTTCTCCCAAAGACTCCATGTTCGTCTTTTGAAGAACAAGCAATATGAATAACTCAAAGTTACAATCTTGAACACTAGAGGAGTTGCCGCACATACATCTGATTAGTGATTTATATAGACCAGCAAAAACGGATCCATTACAATTGTGATATTTTATTCTATATTCAAATACAGAATATCTTGCCCTGTTTTATAAAAGTCTCTAACCTTTCAAGAGACTTCCATTTCTTCAATCAAATTAGAGTCTCTAACCCAAAACAGGAAACTCCACAATCAATCTAAATTTCCTTGTATTTAGAAAATAAAAACTAATCTAGTTAGGTTGAGAATAAGTCCAACTTAATTAGAAGGCTTTCTTTATTTTGAACAAGTGACCAGCTGTAGATACTCTTCAATAAAATCCAGATTTCTCTCCAAAACCATTTAGAGATGGAATCTTTGAATTTTGAATTAGAAACCTCTTGAATCTTGGCTTGACTCTTGAATTACTTTGAACTTGAATAATATTGCCATGAATGCCAAACAAACTTAACAATCTCCCCCTTTTGCATTTTTTGGCAAAATATGAAACTAGACATTCTTCAATGTAATCAAGAACACGATAGCTTTCAAGACCTTAAACATCAAAAATTTAGAAAGTTAGTAAACTACAATATTCAAGGAAAGGCTAACTTTTAAATAACAAAGGTAGTTTGTTAGCAACAATCAAGAATTCAGAAGTTCAGACTTTCATACACCATCACAACAAGTCAGCTAACAAACAAAAACATACAGAATCAACATACTACCCCTTTTTGGCAAAAAAGTTGCCAAAGTCAAAAAACTGAAGAGAATCATTAGAAGCTGTCACTTCGAGAACAAGAAGTATCAGATGCAGCTTCAGGAACAGGAGCAGGCATAGAGTGAGAAGGCCCAAACTGAGCAACCAAACTCTCATTCTTTTCTTTCTGAGAAAGTAATTTCAAATTTACCTTGACCTCCTTTAATTCAGACTCCAAAAATTTCCGCATCTTTAGATTGAAAGCTTCTGAAGGTATAGATGCCGAAGAGGATGCAATATCTGGGACAACAGCTTTACCTTCTCTCGCCCATGAACATCAAAGACGTGTCTGCCCTCAAACAGCTTATGAGAGACTTTCAAAGGTTTTCTAGAAGCCTCCAATACTTCAGTACGTTCTTTAATCATTTTCTGAGACATCAGTATCTCAAAAATTAAAGAGGAAAAAGGTAGAATCCCATGTGTAGTTTCAGCAGCAGTGTGGTTGACTATGACTTCAAACATGTGCTTCCCAAGGTCAAACTTTATTCCAGTTCCAATCATGAAGAGTAAAGAGGCTAAGTCACGAGAGATAGAGGTAGTGTGAAGACTCAGAAGCCAATTTGACAGAGCAATCTTGTGCAAAACTGAGTATTTAACACTTAAATCCGCAGATAAGGAGTTGGAGTCTGGCCATTTGGTAAGGCCCTTACCAGTCAACTCACCAATAACCACATCCAGATTGAGGTCTTGATCCAACTCTCGAGCTTTATCAGAAACATGTGAAGGACAACCAAAGGCATCACTGATAAGAGTAGGTGAGAACTCAAAGATATGACTTCGGACATACACTTTACAGAACTGGGAAGAGGAAGGAAGCAGGATATCAATATGCAAATTAGCATAGAACTCACACACAACTTCCTTTACAAAGGCTTTTGCCTTAGAAACAGACCCAAACAGTCCTATTTCCTTAAGGAGATCAACAATCCCTAATTTTTCATGATCTGGCATGTGAATCACCCTCTCAGAGTGTAGTTTTCTCTTCGATACAAACTCTCAATATTTCTTGTTTGAATTAGCATAAAATTTGGGAGTTCGAGCCTGAGATAACACATACTCGGGATTTATATGTTGAGAGGACCTTGACCTCTGATCAGTCTGCAACACATTTGGGGAAGATGGAGTCTTTCCCTTAGCCGTAGGCCCCTTATCAGTCTTTGAAGGTGGTGCCTCTTCCTTGGACGTGGTGCCCTTTGGGGATGTTTTAAACACATACACCGAATCTGAGTCTTCATCCCTAGAACGTGCAGATTTGGAACTTGGGGTATTATGCAAATGAACCTGGACCTTTGAAGGAGGACAAGATGGATACCATGAGGGGAACCCCGAGTCTGGGACTTGTAAAGGAGAATGAACTGTTCCAGATTCTTGCCCAAGCCTAGGATTTGAGATTGCTGGAATAGTAATGCAATGTAGAGAAAAATGAGATGCTGCAGACGATCCCTTTCGTTGTTTGGCACTGTCGGAGGAAGAAGATGCCACCCCTTTCCCTTTCTTTGTGAATCTGGTGGACAAACCACCACATGAGTTCCTCGTGCTCACCATCTTGGAAAAAACCTGTGAGATTCAAACAAAAAAACACACCCCAAGGATTGCTAGATACCGATTTGGGGGTTAGGGTTTTGAATCGCCAATGGGAAATGAGAAGGAGAAGACGACGAAGAGGGTGCTCGGTTATAGAGAGGGATTTAGGGATTTAAACCCAACAATATTTAAAAAGGCCTAATAAAATTCTCATAAACAAAGACCAAACATGAGGCATCATTGATTATTAAAGATCAGTTAGGATTAATTGAATTGAAAGGAACCAGTTGTCCATGGAATATGTTGCAACATAGTTAGCAACAACAGATAAGTTAAACCCAGCTTTAAAAAAATGAATGTGGGTATTCAACACAGACTATTGATTTTTCATCTTCCCAATATGCAAAATTTAGCATTTGAACTGAAATTTCTTAAGGACAGACTCGGATTGATTAGGATTTTGAACCAAGTGTGTGTGTGCTGAGCATACAACATTCTTTATAAATCTATCAATATTTCCAACTTTTTGTTTCAGATCAACTTTTGAAATATCTGTTGAAAATTTCTTTGATCTATATATATATTTCTTTTCACTTCAGTACCTTTCACTCTATCACTAAGGTAGCTCTTTTCTCATAGTAGATCTTACTCTACATATTGGTGAGACATAGGCCTAGATTACTCACGGCTAGCTTCACACTATAGTGTAGGTAGCGTTTTCTGAAGAAAACTACCTTTTTTTTTTAAATAGTACATATATGAATCCAGAAAAAATCATTAAGATCATTCAAGAATTTTTCTTAACTGAAGTTGTATTAATTTCAAGTGTTCAGTGCAGACTGCTATTGCATTGTGCTAAAATATTTTGGTTCTTGTCCACAATATTTTGCTCCAAGAAACAGTTTCAGATTCGAATGTTAAAATTCAAAGATTGTGAATATGAAAAACAGACCAAATCATGAGTATAATGCAGAGCCTAAGTGCATAGTAATGATCAGGGTTACATTGTGCATATTCCTAATGTTTTTCTCAAGGAGTCAAATCTTAATGAATAAAGAGCTTTGGTAAAAATATCTGCAAGGTGTTTCTCTACTGCAACATATTCTAGAACAATGGTTCTGTTTTCAACCAACTCTCTAATGAAATGATGCTTTATGTCAATGTGCTTAGTCCTAGAGTGTTGAACTGGATTTTTTGAGATATTTATGCCACTAGTATTGTCACAATAAATAGTCAAAGTATCCTGCAAAATATCGTAGTCCTCAAGCATCTGTTTCATCCATAATAGTTGAATGCAACAACTTCTAGCAGCAATGTATTCAGCCTCAACAGTTAATAGAGAAATTGAGTTTTATTTCTCGTTGTACCAAGAAACTAGGTTGTTTCCGAGATAGAAGCATCCTCCAGTAGTGCTCTTCCTGTCATCTGCATTACCTGCCCAATCTACATCACTAAAACCCACAAGACTTGAATTAGTGTCATTAGAATACCACAAATCATAATTAGCAGTCCCACTAACATATCTAATGATCCTTTTAACAGCAACTAAGTGTGACTCTTTTGGATTTGCCTGGTATCTAGCACAAATACCTACACTAAAATCGATGTCAGGTTTACTAGCAGTTAAGTAAAGGAGACTCCCAATCATACTCCTATACAAACTAGGATCAATAGAGGTACCACTCTCATCT
>JAUPMG010159727.1:0-10838 GCA_031762675.1 Pachysandra terminalis | reverse complement strand
CCATAAGGAGAAGCTGCTCTTCCATAAGGAGAAGCTGCTCTCCTAAGCTCTTGTGCGTTAAGCTATTTCACAACTATAGTAATATTTTTAAAATATATATTTTACGCCTAAACTTTAATAAGCATTTAAATAAATGTTATTTCTAAACTTTAATAATATTTTATTATACCTATTTTACTCCTAAACTTTTATAAGTACTTAAATAAATGTATTTACGAAACGCTATTTTCTTCAAATAAACAATTTATTGTTGTTGTGGATAAGTGTTCCCATTGAGCAACTTATCCATGAGTGCTTATCCATAAGCAGAAGCCGGGCCAAACGCAGCCAAAGCATGGATATAGACTTGATCCATGCCAGAATAAGCCTTGATTCCAAGCCAATCCTAGCTCATCTGTACATAAGATTTCACAAAGAGTGAATTGAATCCCTTCACAGACACTCCTTGACTCCATTGCTAAGCTCATAAACCATTTTTAACCTTCCAAGATTAATCAACCCTTATTAAATAAGTCCTATCCCAAGAAATATTATCAGTTTATGATCCAATTATAGCAGATCTAGTAAAAATTAACTATAGATCTTCTACTTAATTAGTCCTAGGTTTCTTCATGTCTAACCCCAATAGTGTTTCAGCACTAAACATTGTTTAAGTTTAACAAAACATTATGAGATTCTCCCACCTGCCTCAGGTATATTTGTACTTAAAGAAAATCTTGTTTCTTAAACTCTACGCTTAAGAGAATTTTAAAACTAATTTGACCTTCGATCAAGGATCTCATCGTACGAGTTTCCCGTATCGATCATTTAGTTGAAAACAGCAAAAGATCTCAATAGATCATGAAGCAAAAGTCACACCAAAGAAAATATTATCATTCTACTAAACTAGTATTATGTTTTGTTTAGATGGAGGAAGCATGATCATATATTTAAGGGCCTGTTTGGAAGTTCCTAGCTGCCTATCTCGCCGCACCCGATCCTTTTTTTTTTTTTAGTTTTCCATCTTTGAATTCAAAACCCTTATCCATTTACCATTTACCACTTACCATCTTGATTAAAAAATATTATTTAAAAAAAGAAAAAAAAAAAACAACAATTGTTGAGTAAAAGCAAACAAAACCCAAGTCAGTAATGGTGTTATTATTATTAGAATAATGGTGGGATCTACAAAATTAATTCAAAGTGTTTGATATTATTGTAAGACTTTGATTGTAACATTTTTGGATTTCAAATCCAAAAAAAGTCCACTAATCTTCTTTTTTATTAAGCAAAGAGAGCTCATGAATTCTCCTAAGAATGACTTATTTGTATCCAATAAAACAGGCACCAATCACTCTCCACTTTTCTCCATATCTAATGCCCATCATTCCATAATATCTCTCAAGCTTGCATGCTTTGAAAAAAAAAAACATTTCCCCAATACAAATTGCTCAACTCAAATTATACTTCAATAGCAATATTGACTTGGACCAAAGGTAATGGAGTCCTAATTTGCCACCTGGCAAATTAGGACCCCATCACCTTTGGTCTAAGTCAATACATTGAAGTGGTGGGTTGTTTAAACTTGGTAACACGCCTAGGATTTGTCTAACCATGTGAAGAAATCACCCCACGTGGGATATCACATGCGTGTGGGTCTCTTCTAAGTGGTTTTGTTTTTGTTCTTAATAGATTTTTCTTCTTCTTTTTTACTGATAAAGTAATAGAAGCAAAGAAAATTAGTCCCACACACAAGGGAGAAAGGAACATTCAAACATGGAATGGGGAAGGCAACAAGACACAAAAGAGGTGGATGGAGGTGGGGGCTAGGTTTAAAGGACCGGACTTATCCGGTCTGAACTGCCCGGTCTGTATTGAGATTGGACCTGAACGGTCTGGTCTCAAACCAAGACACAAACACTAATATCATGGGGTTACATGTACCGATTTGGACTGGACAGTACAACCGGTCCGGTGATTAATACAACTGCTATAGTTCGGTATCAACCGGTCCTCTTCCGAAGCTTTTTCGTAGTTGTCTCTTTTAACATTCCTGACTGATCTGTTGACTTTTTTTCTTTATTTTCATTTCATTCAACTTACTGAAAATGGAAACCCTGCATTGGAACAATCAACCCTTGGATTAAGTCAGGTTAGCTTATTCGAACCTTCCATGCTCAGGTTGGTATATGTTGACTCCCTTTAAAGTCTTCATCTTACTGTTATCATTATCGATTAATTAATATATGTTTGTTACATTAATCATTTACCGATTTGAACATCATCTGTACCGACTAGGACCGATTCAAACCAGGACCGATCAAGACCTGTTCGACCACAATCTCGAGGCTTTAAACCTTGGGTGGAGGTGGTGGTGGAGATGAGAGATAGTACAAGTTCTATAAAACTCTTATATTACTTGTTTTTTTGCAATTTTGGAAGTGGAGGTGAACTGTGCGTGTGAGACAAGTAGTTGGCTTTAGCTAGGTTTCTGTAGCTGCACGACCATCCCATTTCCAATACATCACGTGCATATATATCTCCTCTTTCTTTTCCTTTGTTTTCCATTTCTAGGGGGAGTTTCCTGCGTGTGACAGTGTGTTTGTGTGTGTTAGAGGAAGAGCTTTTCACATAAAGTTGGATTTTGAAAAGTGCTTAAAAACAAAAACAAAAGAAAAGAAGAACAAGTCCACCACCGAAAAGGGTACTATTCCACTCCTTCAATGGGGCGGTCGAGTCGCTTTTGTTACCCTCAGTTACATGGGGTTTTGACACTGACTAAAAAAATATATCTCTCTGTGCTTTACATCTTTAAACGTTTTTTTTTTCTTCCTTTCTTTTATACATTATGATGAGGTTTGCTAGTAAATAATATCACTTTCCCCAATGCACTTTTGGGTAATTAAAAATATGAAAAGAACAATAATAACCTCATTTTGTTTATTTAAAGTCATCCTTAATTTCTTATATTATCTTTGCAATTATTTAAGGAATAATGCACGAAGTTTGGGGAACTTACAACCCACAACTGGTTGTATTCTTTTCAAAAATAGTGAACAAAGATAGGCCTAATTGTCAAAATTTCAGTCTAAGAGGTCCCATGAACAGAGGCTTCATTCATTGAAGCCATTGGGATGGCAATGGGGGCGGGTTAAATGGGTAATCTGATTTGTTCCGTCTCTAATGATTAGGGTTTGGTAATCCGTGAATTGGGTTAGGGTTTGGCTCAACTTATCCCATTCCCATAGTAGGAAGATTTTTTTAGGGGTATGTTAAGATTTGTCAAAATCATTGAAGCCATAGGGATGGTAATGGGGCGGGTTAAATGGAAAACCTAGTCTCGTCCCGTCTCTAATGATTAGGGTTTGGTAAACCGTGAATTGGGTTAGGGTTTGGCTCAACTTGTCTTGTTATCATGGTAGGAAGATTCTTTTAGGAATAGATTAAGATTTGTCAAAACCCACTTCGTTATCATCCATATTTGGCCTTGACCAACTCTCAGAAAGAGTATATAGGCATTTTACAATTTTTTTTTTGGGTACTTTTGCATTGGTGTCTATTCGACCACTCCTCCATATGAGAGACATAGGTTCGAACCCTAGACTCTTTCGAACCTATCACCCTTTCGAGGAAATGTCCTAACAACATCCCATAAGACGAGAGGAAGGTTTGATCATATCCTTAATTAGTTGGAAAATAAAGAGGATGGAACCTGACCTAGTTATCAAGGTTGCCCATCACCAAAAAGGATTTCAAAATGACATGAAGTGGACCCTCCTCTCTCACTACCAGCCAACCTTTGAAGAAGAAGAAGAAGTCCTTAGAGCTAATTAACTTATGTCCTAAGAGTTTTGGTAATCTACTTACATTACTCATTTGTGTTTGGATCCTTCATGTGTGCCTTTAGATCCTTGTTTAGCTTTTTATGGAAAACTGATAAAGATAGAATAGTTTTCCATTTTGTTTATTTATTTATTGTGAATAGTTTGCCTTTGCTATTTAACACATAAGTATGGTCACCTCAATAAACTCAAGAGAAATCTTACCAAAAAAATAAACTCAAGAGAAATGCTAAAAAGCAACGCGTTGCACGTGCAACCCTGCAAAAAGACAAAAAAAAAAAAAGTCTCGTCAATTCATTTGTTTCAACAAAAACCAAAGCTTGTTGTTTGAACGGTTCTTCACGACAACAAATTAAGATGCAACAAATTAAGAGAAAACTATAAATCAGCTCTAAAAGTTATATACAAAATGTTAGAAATGAGAAAGCAATAAACATTAAAAACAAATAAGAAACATCTAAGATAACCAATAAGGAGAAACACATGGGAATGATAATTCCATAGGTATGCGTGTTTAAACTCGGTTTCAACTCGGGGATCGTCCAGTTCCAGGCGATCTAACTCGAGATCGGATGAGATCGAACTTAGTGAAATCAATAAGTTTTCACTCTCAAAACACTCAACTCGGACGATCCGACTCGCCGAATCCAAGTTGAATCGCCCGATCCGTATCGGAATCGGACCGAGTTGAGTGTTTTTGCATGGATTTGTTCCATCTCGAGATCGGACGATCTTTTACACTATGCATAGGTGACATTGTTTTCCATGCATCTCCCTACAAGTTCCTTACTTTATGTGAAATTGTCTTTCAACCGTTTTGTAAAAGCATTTTTTCAAAGGAATTCTAACTTGACTGAAAAACGTTTTTCCTTGAATTTATGATGCGGAGTAACTAAATACCGATGATAAACCCAAAGAATTTAGAAATCTTTTTTTTTTTGGTGGTAAAATAAAATGGAAAAAAATAAAAAATTATGCTCTGGATATTTGTTGTGTGCCCTGATACCATTCAGCATAGGACTTATCAATGACATGAACGTGTGATCGGTAGGACCTACACTTGCAAAACGATCATGTTGAATGATATATCAGGGTGCATAATAAATACCCTGTCCACACATAAAATTATTTTTGAAATAGGAAAGATGCTGGCACTCACCAATTGAAAATATTGGACATATTTATCGAGAAAAAAAATAATTTTATACCTGGACAGAATATTTATATACCTAGAAATCATTCAAATCAGGACGTTTTTTTTTGTATGTGTGGGTCCTACCAGCCATGTATAAATGTCATTGATATGTCATGTGATAAATAGTGTCTGAGTACATAACAAATACCATGTCCAAGCAGAATATATGTGGTAAAGATTACTTAAATTACATATAGATCTCCAATAAAAGTTGGAAATATAGAGAAGTTGACATGTATATAATGTAAAACATGTTAATACTCTCATATCCAAGCCTCAATCAATTATATCCAAATGTGACCTTCATCTACCAATTGTATATAAGCTGAATTATTGTTAAATATGTCCAGATGAGAGTTGCTAGGGTACAATTGACCATAACCATGGGGCTCATCATCTCTAACATGAAACTAATTTTATGTATGACGAGATATTTGTTATGTACCCAGACACCATTCAAAATAAGATATACTTGTTTTGTAACTATGTGTCTCACCATTCGTGCATGCATTTCATTGACATGTTTTGTGTTAAATAGTGTCTGGGTACATTACAAATACCCTGTCCGAATATAAAAAAATTCTCCCTCTGACATTAAACGTGTCAATGACATGTAATGCATGAATGGTGGGCCTACGCCTATAAAACAAATATGCCCAATTTTGAATAGCGTCCGAGTACATAACAAATATCCTGTCCGAATATAATTTTATTTTTTTCCCTCTGACATTATGTATGCAAACATCAAGGTCTTTCGTCCTATAGGTATGACCAATCAGGTCGTGAGTCAAAGAATCTACTTGAACTCGCTTTGTTTCACAAAAGAAAACCTTTTGTAACATTTTGCTACGATTCTTACTACAATGTTAATCACTCGACACTACGTGTACAAGGCCCAATATCATCAATAACCGATTATTCCAGTTAAGGTGGAAGCTGATTCAAGGATGATAAGTCCTAGGATTTTAGAAATAACGATTTACTCCCGTGTTTGGCTAGCCTTTTTCAATGTTTAAGATAACTTATTGTGATTACAAATGAGTAATAAGAATTGGATTATTGTCTGCATATAAACTAGAATTGTAAACCCTTTTGAATGGATATCCCACAAAAACCGTAGATAAGGTTTTTGTCAGGTGTATCGGGACCGTGTGCGTCAGATTCACTACAAACTGGTAGCTGACCCACCTGTGTGTTCCGAACCCAAACAGACACTGCTGTTTCCCTCTCTAGACAGAAATGCATCGATCCGATCGATGCCAACAAAATAGATAGTATAGCAGTAAGTAAGAAAGTATTCAAATGTTATAAAGAAGAGTAAATTTGCTGGGATGTCTCCCTTTTTCCATCCATCCACTAGCCACATTCGAGATACTCCTTCATCTTCTTCTTTTTTTCTACTGCACCGTCCCACCAGATGATCTCTCACAACTCATACGTACTCACACCGTTTGATCGTTCAACCACATCACTTGTATCGATACTGTGACAGGAGATTGGATCCTTTTTATGTGGGACCCATGATGTGGGGTCCAATGAAACCATCTCAATACTATTAATTATTATCTGAAAACGAGGATGGGGTTGATTTATTTTGTAATGACGTTGGAAAGTGTTTTGACGGCAAAAAGTAGTATTTTTGGCAGTAAAATCCTAGTTAAATTTACGTCCGATTTTGCTGACGTGTTTCCCTGTGACCGGACTGTGGGACCCAACCCCTGAAAATTCCCAGTTGCCCAATCAGATCACGAAACTGCCACCCCCCACCCACCAGCCTCTGCTTCCTGCCAAACCTATTGGGGGGTTAGGTTTACAGTGCACGTGTGGACGCCACGTGTCAAAGTACCCCTCCTATCCAATTAGGGATACATATTGGTACTTGCATCTTATTCATTACTCCCGCCCTCATAATGTCAAGTATCGGCATATTCCGAGGCGAATCGGTTTAAGATGAGTCACAATCCCAAGTTGATCTGAAAGTTATCAGATTCTTCCTATCCATTTTCGGATACGATAGTTGTACTCGCCTCCTATTCCTTAGTCGCGCACTCATAATGGTAAATATTGGCTCATCTTGAGTCAGATTGTTTCAAGACGAGTCACAATTTCAAGCCGGTCTAAAAATTGCTAAAGCTCTCTGATTTGAACTGAAATGGAATTAGATCGTCCATTTCAGACAATTTGACTCAGTTTTGTACGACTCAAATTGGACTATGCAATATGGATCATTTGACACCTTTCAAAATTTTACGATTTTTAAGATTTAAAAAAAAAATTGGGTAATATTTAGATCGGTCGATCTCGAATTAGACCGGCGATTCAACTCGATATGGAACCGGGACGATCCCTAATCCAACACCGAGTTTAAACACTATGGACGTACCCGTCTCATGTGTCACTGTATACTTGCTATAATTGAAAAGTATGAGCGTCTCTAAATAGATCGACCAATAACATGAGTACACGTCAGGCGAGTACACGAGTATGGTAAAGTGGCGAGTACTGCATGGCAATCACCCCCTCCCAGTACAGTAAATGAAATGGGTTTTAACGGATTTCAACTGTCGAAATATCTGAAGAAAACACATTTTCTGTGTATTTATATTGGAGAAAAAAATGCGTTTTTCTCTCTCTTGAATGCGATTTAAAAACGTCGTTTTAACGGCTATTTGGCAATAAATCACTCTTTCTTTTCTCTCTCTCATTACTCGTGCTGTGAACTGTGAAGGAAGCAGAACAGAGCTTCCGAGGGAGAGAGAGAAACGAAATCTGGAAAATCACCAGGAAATTAAAATCTTTTCTGTCGTAAAAATCCCATTTTGATTATTATTTATCGGAAATTGGAGCTCGCAGGCTCTGATCTGACGTAAATGTTAAAACCCCCTTATAATAAAGAAAGAAACAATTAAAAAGAAACAATTAAAAAGAAAAAAAGAGAAGGAGAAAGAGAAAATCCCAATTCCCACCAAGAAAAGAAAAAAATCAAATCAATAACAGTCCCCACACCTCTCAATTCCCTCTCTATATTAGTACTTCTCCCTCCTCCTTCATCTACTCAGAAAACCAATCCCCACATAGAATCATAGATAAATTGAGACTTAGAGAGAGAGAGAGAGAGAGAGTGTTCTTTATGAGAGTGACTCCAAACAGAGTGGAAGAAAGAGGAGAAGAAGAGAAGAAAGAGAGAGAGAGAGAGAGAGAGAGAGATTAGAGAGAGATTTTTGGGGAAACCATGTGTAATCCAACCACCACCAGCAATACCCACAACAGCAACAACAAAACAGGGATCGAAAAACAAGCAAAACCGCCATTAACCCATCTGTATTTAACCCTTTATTCTCTATCCAACAACGCAAAAGACCCAGAAAACCCAACACCAGATTCAAAGAGAGAAACCCAATTCGGATACCCAACAATCTCAGAGATCGTCTCGGAAACGAAATCTCTCTTCAACCTCGCCTTCCCCATAGCTCTAACGGCTCTCCTCCTCTACTCACGCTCCATCCTCTCCATGCTCTTCCTCGGCCACCTCGGCAATATCGAACTCGCCGCCGGCTCTCTCGCCATCGCTTTCGCCAACATCACCGGCTACTCTGTTCTCTCCGGCCTGGCTTTAGGCATGGAGCCTCTCTGTGCACAGGCCTTCGGAGCTCAACGTCCGAAGCTTCTCTCTCTAACCCTTCATCGCTCTGTAATGTTTCTCCTCTTCTCTTCAATACCCATCTCGATTCTCTGGAACAACATGTCGAAAATCCTCTTATCTTTACACCAAGACCCTAAAATCACGAACCTCGCTCACACCTATCTTCTCTTCTCTCTCCCTGATCTTCTCTCCAACTCTTTTATCCATCCAATCCGCATTTACCTCCGGGCTCAAGGTATCACTCTCCCGCTCACATTAGCATCCACCGCCGGCGCCGTTCTCCACGTCCCGATCAACCTCCTCCTCGTAACCCACCTCCGGCTCGGCGTCGCTGGTGTCGCCGCCGCTTCCGCCGCTTCAAACCTCTTCGTGTTGTTATTTCTAATTTCTTATGTTTGGGTTTCCGGGTTACACATCCCAACGTGGACCGCCCCGAGCCGGGAGTGTTTAACCGGGTGGGAACCGTTGCTCCGGCTCGCCGCCCCGAGCTGCTTATCGGTTTGTTTGGAATGGTGGTGGTATGAGATCATGATTGTCCTGTGCGGGTTACTGGTGAACCCGAGATCCACGGTGGCTTCAATGGGGGTCCTTATACAGACGACTTCGTTCATTTACGTGTTCCCGTCTTCGCTCGGGTTTGCCGTTTCGACTCGGGTCGGGAACGAGCTGGGCGCGAACCGCCCGGAGAAGGCGAAGGTGTCAGCGGCTGTGTCGGTGCTTTTAGCGGCTCTGATGGGTGTGTCAGCAATGACGTTCGCATCGGCGATGAAGGATAGGTGGGGCCGGATGTTCACGACGGACGATGAGATCATACGGCTTACGTCGGCCGCTTTGCCGATCCTAGGTCTGTGCGAGCTCGGGAACTGTCCACAGACGGTGGGGTGCGGGGTCCTTAGAGGGAGTGCGAGGCCGTGCACGGCGGCTAACGTGAACCTCGGCGCATTTTATCTGGTGGGTATGCCGGTTGCTATTGGGCTCGGGTTTTGGCTTGGGGTCGGGTTTTGTGGGTTATGGCTTGGTCTGTTGTCGGCCCAGGTATGTTGTGCTGGGCTTATGTTGTATGTTGTGGGGACCACTGATTGGGATGCTCAAGCTCGTCGAGCTCAGTTGCTGACGTGGGCAGGAGGGCCGTGTAAAGAGGCTGATCTACAAGGTGGGGATGAAGAAGAGCCGTTGATCTCCATCAAGGTGACCCCAGCTTGAAAATTCAAAAAAAAAAAACAAAAAAGGCCTAAAATGATTAGCCAGATGTATTTTTCTTTCTCTTTTTTTTTTCCCAATATTTGTTGGGTTGTGAATTACTGTTGATTTTTTATAGGGAGAGGTGGGATTTGGGTAAAGACCATAAAGAAGAAATTTTGTTTTGGTTTTTTCTTTTTTTCCTATTTTGATCATTTTGAATTGCTTATATTATTTTACTTCTCTTTTTCTACTACATTTTGCGTTGCTTATTTGAGCTCAGATAGTGATTTTTTTAGCATAAAAATGCTTTGGTCACACACATTAAGATTACATTTAGTGTACTTAATTAAATATTTATCTTTACTTTTAACTTATTAAAACACTTTTTTAAGTCAAAAGGGCATTTTATAATGTTAAATAGACAAGTTCTTTCTCACATGGAAAAGTTGCTCAAAACAACTTCTTATCACTTAGTGGAATTGTTTTGTAAATATTATTAAAACTGTAAAATTTACATTTTTAGTAATAGCCCGCATGGGTTAGCTCAATTGGCAGGCTCTCCAATTCAGGAATTAGAAGTCCTAGGTTCGAGTCGAGTTCCTGGGCTTACCTGATATATGATCCTTGTAGCCGGGATCATGTATCCGAGCTTTACCCTCTCTCCACATCACAAAAAAAAAAATATATATTTTTTCAAAATCATATGCATTAATAAAACTTTAAGAATAACAATCTTCAATAGTTAAAGTTGTGATAGTTACTCCTATCATTTTGCATTGACAAATCATTTAACTACATGTATTTACCAAAAATCATTTTTTTAGAATAAGCAACTTATTATTGTCGTAGATAAGTGCTTAACTGAGTTATTTTTCCAAAAATACTTGTCCAAAAGCACAGCAGGGCCAATTGTATTGTAACTGTTCAGTAAACATTTACAAAGAACAATTCCAAATGAAGCGTTTCACCAAAACAATGATTCCATTGAAGCTGTCGA